>JAUZNJ010029163.1:0-15598 GCA_034780135.1 Jordanella pulchra | reverse complement strand
ATCAACCATATATATATATATATATATATATATATATATGGTTGATGATAATGATGATGACTGTGTTTAAATTTCTTTCCTTATCCTAAATAATTTAAATTTGTAATTGTGTTTTCTTTATAACTGCAATAAAATAATCTATGAATGCTCCTTTTGTTTCTTCAAAGACAGCACTGAGAACATTTAACCCTGTTTCTCTTGACTTGAGTTGCAAATTAATCCTGTAGGATAAACACAAATATTTTCTTCATCTAGTGAATCTCAGCATTGATTTTTAGCCTTTTGGTATTTTTCTTTCTATTCCACTGCCTGTAATTCTTTATATTCATAAAAGGAAGAGAGTGAAATCCTTTTTTTATGTATAAACATGGAGGCGTGTAAAATACCTCTATGCAGCTATCATTACCTAACTGTATTAACTCTGCTGCTTTGAAATTTTTTAAAGAAATACACTTGGTTTTTTTTTGTTTAGAAGCTATATTTTAACTCATAATTGTTGGAAATTAAAAAGATGTCTTGTATAAGTAACAAAAAATGTACATTAGGTCAAAACAACACTTTTGAACCTCGAAGTTTTCCTTTTCAATAAAATTGGAACACAATCTTTCAGCCTTGACATGCTAGCTTAGGGGAGAGATGGCTAAATACTAAAAAAATAATATGACTTCAATGGTTTAATAATCTGTGTCTAAACTGTTGGCATTGAGATCAGCCCTGGTCTGGATATTCTGAAAACTATTTTAAAAATGTATTTAAAAAAATTGCTTATTTACTCCATCACAGGCCTGTTGAACATTTTACAAAAACATTTTTAAACCTTACATTTTGGGAATTTCTGGAAATAAAGCTTTCAGATTATTAAAAAGAAATCACAACTTTCAGAATCTGAATGAATACAAGAAATTACAAGCAAATGTAAGAAGAATAGTTAAAAATGCAAAAAGAGATTATTAGAGGAGTTTTTTGTAATTCAGTAGGGAGGGAGACAGATATTTCTAAAGTCTGGGCAACAATTAAAAGGATGAATGGGATTAAAAGAGTGAGGGGATATCCTATATTAAATGATAGAGAAATAACAGCAGTTACTGACAGAGAAAAGGCAGAAATATTGGTAAATACTTTTGTCAAAATTCATATTTCTGAAAATATTAGTGAAGAAGGGAAAAAAAGAACCGAAAACACAATTTTAGAGAACAAGGATTTATTACAGCAAATGGAAGAAACAAATGATCCATTCAATATGTCATTTACAATAACAGGACTGATAGGGTACTTAAAAAATCTAAGTTATCAGCTCCAGGAAAAGATCCATTTGTTCTATTATGGTTAGTAATTTAAGTGAGTCATCTAAAAACATTTTACTAGAAATGTATAATCGGATATGGGAGAATGAGGATTTGCCAAAGAGTTGGAAGGAAGCGGTAATTATTCCAATCCGGAAACCAGGGAAAGATGAGTCAAAACCAGAAAATTATTGGCCGATAGCATTAACATCCAACTTATATAAAATAATGGAGAGAATGATAAATGAAAGATTAATATATGGAAAATAAGGGACTTATATCGTCTTATCAGAGTGGTTTCAGGAGAGGGAAATGAACAATGGATTTTATGTTTAGAGCATGAAATTAGAAGGGCTCAAGCGAATAAAGAGAGTGTTGTGGCAGTATTCTTTGATATCAAGAGAGCATATGATATGATGTGGCAAAAGTTATGGGTAGAGGAAAAGAAAGGAAGGTGGTTTTATAAAATTCAAAAGAGAATTGGACAAATGAGAAGAGCAGAAAGAAACAGGAGAGAAGAGATAATGAATTCACGACTTAGAATTGGACACACTGGACTAAATAGGTCACTATTTTTGATAGGGAAACATCAGACAGGGAAATGTGACTGAAATGTGGGAAAGATTAGACATTGACGCATGTTATTTTAAATTGCAGGAAGTATCTGAATCAGAGAAACAAGTTAATAAGAAATCTTAGTAATATGAAAATGAAATTTGACATTGTTGATTTATTATTCAGGAAGCAGAGGATATCAGGCTATATTTAATTTTTTGAAACGGAGCAAGTTGTATTATAGTATATAGTGGGTTTTTGTTGTTGTTGTTGATGTTTTTTGTTTTTTTTTTTGTTTGTTTTTTTGTCATGTGGTCCACACGCCTTACCAGTAGGTGGCGGTAATAGTCACCAAACGTTTTTTGCCAACCGCCAATAAAATTCTAAAAAGAAGAAGAAGAAGCTGTTGCCTAACAACGAAGCCACCAATCACAAAAGAGAACCGCTGAAGCCGCTTCCTTGTGATCAGCTGACCAAACTGAGGTCGAGCTTCATGCGGGAGGAGGGTACACGTCTGCCTGTCATTAAAGGTGATCAATTGGTTGTTATTGTGCTGTCAGAAAATAAAGAGGCTTTTTCTTAACGCCTGTTGACCGGAAGTCTGCTTGTTTTATAAATAAAAATGGGACAAACCACCGTGTACCCTGCTCTGTCTCTGGGAGCGAGCTACAGAGCTAAAGTTGGAGGAATTTAACGGAAGTTGGAGATCAGCTGGGATGATCTGGGGAGATTTCTAACATCAGGAGATGGAGTACAGCGATGAAGAGGATCTTCCAGAAACACCTGAGCTGCCTCTGGAGGTTAGTCCACGTTGCTCTTCAAGGTGCTGCTGGTAAACAGTCAATCATATTGGTAACATGCTGGTGTTCTGACCCTGATGGAAAGGGTCCAAGGAGCTGCCAGATTGGATCGCAGTGAAGGTTTGGCTGCAACAACGGAACAGAATGTGGAGAAACATATTGTCTTTATAAACAAAGGCAGAGCTGAGAATGAATAATGTGTTTTAATCAGTATATTTAGGTAACTTCATCTTCGATAATTGCTCAGACATTAAAGGTACAGTGTGTAATAATTGCAGGGATTGACATAACTATATTATCCATGTTACTTATAACCTATGAACTCAAAGTTTCAGTCTTTATGTCTGCTTTGTCTTAGAAATTACTTTTTCTAATTACATAGGAGCGGGTTGCCATTTATGGAGGCGGACATCTATGCACTACGGCAGCTCAGAGCTGACAAACAAGTGACCATAGAGATCACCATTACTCTGGAATCGGACTATGGCCAGTTATGCCTATAACCAATCCTACACTGTCTAATAAAACACCAAACACTTGTCTTATTTAAACTAGACAAACACAGGCGTCGACCGCCAACCACCCAATTTTTATAGACGACCAATTTGAAGTGACAGTTGTTGCGTTTTTGATGACTGTTTTTTTCTGAGTGGACTTGCATCTTTCTCCTGCCCTTGGTCCACATTTGTTTGGGTCAGAGTGCCCAAAAAAGGGGGACGAATCACATGAACAGAGGTAAGGGGAGACGGTGTTCCTGAGCTCAGGCAGGAGCAGCGAGGAATCAATGTGGGAGAGAGAGAGCCAGAATGGGGATGAGCTGGTCAGCTATGCCACTGCTGGCTCAGGTGGACAGCTGAGCTGAAACGGTGGTCAATTCATGGTACTTTGTCATCTGCTTATATTTATACTTGACAATGTACTGTAGTGAGATAATTTAATTACTAAAGTAATAACCAGCAGGTACCTGCCTGGCTGGGGGTCAGTGTAGGCGGCCATCCCATCCCTCCGCGGTGATACCACTGCTTTAACCCTGCATCTCCATCTGTCTCTGCAGATAATAGTTTACATCCTGAGTTTTCTTCATGCCTCAGACAGAAGGGAGGCCTCCCTGGTCTGCCGCAGCTGGTACAACGCCAGCCAGGACCCGCGCTTTCAGGTAACTCGCTCTGCCACTATCTCTGCATACATTAGTGTTAGAAGTTCTTTTGTTAAGGAATGTGGAAACGGGTGAAGCCTTTTCTAACTTTGAGTATCTTTGCACAGAGGAACGTCACCTTCAGCTTCCCGGCTTCAGCTGCTTCCCTGGACCTGATCAGGGGTTTAACCAAGAAGTCCCGCTGCAGCTTGAAAATCAGCCAACTGGATGGCTTCAGTATCTCCAGATCACTCCTTACAGAGGTACAGTGTTCTGTTATCCTGATAATAATTGGTTATCTGAAACTCCTTGAGCCTGAAGGCATCTATTTTTGTCTCGGGATCTTCTAAGAACATCACACTGAGGCGATCACAGGCTTCTTTGTCCAACTCCCCCACCTCCAGGGCTATAGAAGCCTGCCCTGCTAATAGCACTGAAACAATTAATCGGATTAATCGATTATTGATAATATCGTCAACTAATTTAGTAATCGATTAATCGTTAACTGGAGTACAGAGACTCTAAAACATACCTGACAGATCACCACCAGATAGAGCAGAATTTATACTAAAATAGTAAAAATAAATATATAAATACTTTGTTTTTTATGGTTTAACTCTATAAAAAAATATCTTCTTTTAGGAACCTTTTACCATCCGATGACTAATCGATTAATCGAAAAAATAATCAACAGATGACTCGATTAGCAAAGTAATCGTTTGTTGCAGGCCTACCTGCTAAGTTTTTGTCCAAAATCAACATTCTCACCAAGAACCATCTGTGGATATAATTTGAAGTCACAATGACCGTATCTGGACTGGGTGGCGTTCAGAACACATTACCTGTCCTCAGCATGTTTATCTATAATGAATTATATTGCTTACTGTTAGGGTGTGAAAGGTCAACTGTTACCTGGAAGGATGAGGTTAAGGTCCAGTGTATCGGTGTTATGTTGTTAGTGCTGGTTGATAATAAATCCATCATGTCCCAATAAAGGCCAGAAGGAGCTCCTAGTGACGTCAGCTGAAGAAATATCATGGGATTAATTGAATGTCTGAAGAACTTTGAAGCAGAAGGAAAAAGGTGCAGGATTTTAAAAATAAAATCCACTGTTATTCTGTTCCTTCATCAGAATCAGGCCTATAGTACTGAGTTTGGTTCATGCATCTCTGAGTAACCGTCTGCTCTCTGAGCAGCAGTAGCCCCTCCCTGCTCCTGGAAAACAACAAGTGATCAAACACTGAATGTTGGAACTGGAACAGAAGACGACGTGGAGCAATTCCAATTTCTGAGTCTTTTAACTGGATGCAGGATTCCTGAAATATCAGCAGCAGGTTGTTCTTGGTTTTTTTTTTTTTTTTTTTTTATCTTTCTGAGATCTCTGCTCCTCCTCAGGTTGGTTTGTGTCTGGGCTCCAAGGTGGACAGCTTGGCCCTGCCCGGCAGCAGCCTGACAGAGGCCTCCCTGCTGGCCCTCCTGCCCCGCCTGACCTCCCTCCGGCGTCTGGACGTCAGAGGCCTGGACAGCCTCTTCATGTCTGGGGCCTTCCTCTCCAGAGAGGAGCACAGACAGCAGGTAATGAATAAAGTCATTAGACAGAAGCAGAAATAAACTAAAATATTTCCATAGAGTTTGTTCATCAGGTGAACTTTCAGCCATAAGATCAGAACCTTTCTCTGGTTTCTGCTGCAGGTCCGATCTGCTTTGAGCGGCCTGGAGGAGCTCGACCTGTCGGACCTGCGCTACCTCTCCGACCTCACCTTCACCCGGCTCACCGGCTGCACCCCGCGCCTCCGCCGCCTCTCACTGGCGGGCTGCCACATCGCCTTCGAGTTTGACCCGTACCGAGGGAGCCCGGCGGGAGCCGCGGAGGACTCCTCTGCTCTCCTGTCGCTCAGGAACCTGAGAAGGTTGTTAACAGAGCAGAGCTCCACCCTCAAAGCTCTGGACCTCAGCAGAACCTCCATCACCCCCGAATCGCTGCGGATCATCGCTCAGGTCTCTATTCTGGAGTCATTGTTTAAGACCAGGAGTCTTTATTCTCACTATGAGACTTGTAAAAAAAATAAAAATAAAGCCACAAAATACAAAAACAGTCAGCAGAAAAACATGAAACGTTAAACATTGAACAACCTTTTGAACTATTTGAAGAAAAACTGGAAGCACTTAGAAAATTTAAGCCTCTTGGAAGAAAGCATCTGTCCCTGAACATGCAGCTTGTTATATTTATACATTTCTCCCTGGGAGACGAATGATCCTTAAACTCTGCCGCCTGCTTTCCTTTTATCTTATGATTTTCTGTCAGAATAAAACGATTTTTCTCCATAAAAAGACCTATGAGACGATTTTTGTCTGGGATCAGGTTCCTAGAAAACAACCAGCCTGGAAACTAAAATGTTGTTTCCTTCAGGTTCAGGATTTGGTCCTTGAGGAGCTGCATCTTCAGGGCTGCAGGGAGCTGACCGATTACTCCGTGGAGGTTCTGGTTAAGCACCAGCCCAAACTCTTGAAACTGGACATCAGCGGGTGCACGGGGCTGACCAGCAGGTCCGTAGAGGCTGTAGCTCGGAGCCTGAAGTCTCTGACACAGCTCTCCTTGTCCGGAGACTGGAGGATCACTGAAAAAGGTCAGAGGAGTTCTTTTAATCATATTTGTCCGTCAACGTAGCTTTGGTTTTGGGTGGACCAGTTTTTCTTCTGCCCGGTCAGACACTAAGGAATGCTTCCCTCGTCTCCAGGACTGGCTGAGCTGCTGTCCGTCTCCTCCCTGCGCTCTCTGGATCTGTCGGAGTGTCTGCGCATCAGTGGAGTAGAGCTGGTCAAAGGATTGAAGGGCTCAGACGCTGCCGGAGCAAAGCTGGAGGCACTAAGCTTGAGGAGCTGCACGTACCTGAGGGTCAGCGAGGATCCCATGTTCTGCTTCATCCAGGAAGTAAACAGCACTAATCAGCTGCATGTCTTCTCTCTGCAGGATCTTGCCATTTTCTCCCTCGCTCACCTCCTCAGGGATTCTCTTAGCGAGTTGGATCTAACGTCGTGCTTTAACGTGACCGACCTCTCTGTCTGCGCCATCAACGCCTACCTGCAGAACCTGCAGGTGCTGCGGCTAGGCTGGTGCAAGGAAGTCACTGATTGGGGTCTGCTAGGGATGGGGCAGAGAAGTGAGAACGAGCCCGACGAGGAGACGGTGAGAACCGATGCTGCACACCGGCCTGCAGCCCAGAACCTACATCCATTTCAGCTTTAGCTTCTTGTTGACAGGGAGACAAAGGTCCAAGGTTCACACGGACCTTCGGAAACATGGGCTTCTTCAAGCCTCCTCGGATGCCCTTTGAAGAGCGGCCCAAGCTGCTGACTCACGACGACCTGCAGCAGTTCAGACAGCAGACCGGAGCGTCGCTGTTGGCTCTCAGGCGGCTGCGGGAGCTGGACCTGTCGGCCTGCGCCAAGCTGACCGACAGCAGCGTCACACAGGTGGCTCCAGCTCGAAGAACCAGGCCCATTCTGTCGGGTCCTAATGGTCCAGAGGGGAGGTTCTAAAGATGCATCATTATCCAGAACCAAAACATTCTCAGAACCTGAACCTCCTTCTGACTAAAAATATAGAAAAAAAATCAAATAAAATCTTTGTTGGAATTTTTTTGTCCCATTCGAGTTCCTCAAACAAAGATCTTTGATTTTATTCTTGAAGGGTAGAAAATGTGTCCAAACCCACCCGACCTGATGTCTGGTGGCGACTCCCATGGAATCCTTATGGTTGAACTTTGACCCTTAAGCCCCCCCCGGCACTGATCTATAGATGCAGATCGTTGGTTAAGGTTCTGGTAGCTTCTCACCTCTGTCTTTTGAGTTCAGCCACTTTATTAAATCTAGTCTAAAACATTTTTTTTTGTTGCCCTAATAGAAATTTGGAAGAAGCTGAATTTGGTTGATTTATTCTTTTTGAAAATGTCAGTTTTCTACAAACTGAAATCTGTCATGGATCCTGTGTTTCCCTCGTAGGGATTTCATTTGAAGGTTCTTTTTCTGGTCTGCAGGTGGTCCAGTTCCCAGACCTGCAGCGTCTCTCTCTCTCCATGCTCCCAGAACTCACAGACGCCAGCTTGGCGTCCGTCGGCCGGCACTGCCGCAGCCTCACCAGCCTGACGCTCAGCCACTGCCCGGGGATCACTGACCGTGGGGTGGCCCAGGCGGCGCCATACCTCCAGCGCCTGCAGCATCTCTACCTCTCCTGCTGTAATAACATCACTGACAGGTAGGGGGCGTCCTGCTGCCGTCTCCCTGAGCCTCAGATAAACATGGAGTCCAACTGTTTCCCTTTAAACCCTCTGCAGGACGTTGTACCTTCTGATGCAGCACTGCAGACGTCTGAAAACCGTCGACGTCTCAAGGTGCAAAAACATCTCCATGACAACGGTGGACCTCCTCCACTCACAGCTGCCCTTTTTGGAAAACGTCCAGCACAAGCTCATAGGCGGGGCGGATCTCCCACTGACTGACTGACTGTTTTCAAACCAAAGCGTTCAGACTGAAGCTGGAGTTTATTCTTCAGGAAACTTTGAAAGATGCTCGTCCTTTACAGGTGGATTCTGTTGGTGTAAAAACTCACGTGGATCAGCATCGAAGATCCGAGGAAAGAAAGTCATGATCTGAAGATTGATTTAGAAAGAAACGTTTACACAGCTGGAGGAAAACCCAGCAGCAGGGTCTGCTTTATTATGAAGTGACTTAACCGTTTATCTTCAGCTGATTCCAGATCAGGTGGCAAACATCAACTAAACAAGTGATTGGTCCGGTCCTGTAACCAATTCATTCAGGTTCTACTTTCTGTTCCTGTAGCAGCTCTGAAAGAAATAAAACAAGAATTTTTTGTTTGGTTTTTTCCCTTTGAAATCATACGGAGCAGCTGGATTTTACTGTAAAGAGAACAACTTTAGTTTAATCTCCAGGAAGCAGCTTCAGCCGTCTCCTGTGATCTTACTGGATGAATGAAGAAACCAAACGTCTCTCAGACAAAACCTGCTGAGCTCATCTGTTTGGGTTGTTCTGGCTCTCTTTAATCGGGTCCTTCAGGAATATTTGGAAACAGCAGCATGAAAGACTTTTATGAAGAAAACATCTCCATCCGATGTTCTGAGCCCAGACGTACGGCCCGGGTTCATCAGTACTAAGGTCTTCCAGCAAATCCAGCAAAAAAAGAAAAGAAAAAAAAGTCTATTTCCAGGATAATGAGAACTTTCAGTAGGATTAAAGAAATTTCCTTTGCTTTTTTTTTCTACGGTGCTGTTTGTTGCTTCTGCTTTATAGATGTTTATTCCACCATCAGAGAAAAAGATGAAAACTTAATAACATCTGGAAGGGAGAAACAATCAGGCAGGTTTTTCTTCTTGAATTCAACCCGTTTATTTGTGTAAAAAGCTCAGATTAAAGTGAACTTCGCCTCAGTTGCAACAGACTCATAAGTACCTGGTATAAAAAAAAAGCTAGTTTTTTTTTTTAGAGTTAAAACAGGATTTGATCCGGAACAATCAGTATCATACAGATTTACAGGAATAATAAACTTAATTTTTGGTAAAAAAAAAAGAAAAAAAAGAAAGAATAATCAGTTTGGACTGATTAAGAAAAGCTCCACAGATGCTGAACCGCATTAAAACGAGTACCTATGTGAAACACATCTGTCTGACAGGCTGCAGCTGCTGCTCGGGTACCATATTTGGAACAGGTTTCTGGTTAATGCCCAGGAAGAAGAAGCATCAGGAAATATTCAAACAAAGCAGAATGAAGTGTTTTTAGCCAAGCGTGCGGCCATTTTACTGAAGCTTCGTAACGGTTTCCAAATAAAAGGGGCTAAGGTGAAAGCAGCGTCACAGATGTTGGTATTATTGAAGCTAAAAGGGACCTGCTGGGTTTCCTGATGCAGATCATCGCCTGATTTCTACACTAAAAATGCTGATTCTGCATAATTTTCAGGATCCGGTTGGTAACTTTCTGCGGTTTGGCTCAGATGTTCAGCATCAGGCCTCCTCTAAAATCCTCCAACAATAAAGTGTTAAAATCTGTGCCTGCGTGGGTCAGAACCGGAACCCACACCGTCCGTCCGTCCGTCTCATCTACTGCTCCGTCTGGCTGAAGTCGTAGCAGAAGTTGTAGTTGCTCGGAGGTTTGGGGATAATGGGGGCGCCGTCTGGGATGGGTACGTTCTCCAGGTCCAGGAGGCGGAGTTTAATCTCCATAGACAGGAGGATCTCCAGCTCGCTGCGCATGGACTCACTGCTCATGTCCCTGCCCAGGAGGACGCTCAGTCCGTCTGTCCACAAGCAGAACTGACAGATGGGAGAAGTTAGACCCAACACAGGGAAGGAGGAGAACAAAGGCAGATATTTTTACCAGTCCTACTCACATCAGTCCTAGAGGGGGCGATAAAGTTCAGACTGTATTCCTCCACGTCGTAGGTGATGCTAAACGCCAGATCCAGGACTTCCTGCAGGGAGAGAGATCTCCTTTAATTCAGGAGGTGAGCACAGGAAGCATGGAGACCAGAAGCTCACTGACCTTGGTCTGTTTGCCTTTGTTCTCCTTCATGTGAGGACAGTCCTTCCCTGTCAGCAAACCTTTAATGTCTGCAACTGGGACTGAAGGAACAATGATGGGAAGGGAATAATCCACAGAAACGATGAAAATAATGCAGTGATTAATGGAGGAAACATTGCATCATATCGTATGACAGGAGAACGGATCATAAATCGGGTCGTTTAGCAGAAATAAAATCGTGATATGGAACAGTTTTAGTCCACTGTCAATTTTTTTTTTGCACATCCAGGTTTTGCCAGCAGCTGTTGTCCAACAGACACTGATGACCTTCAGCCCATAGACGATTCATCAGCAGTGGAGCTCCTAAACCCTTTAGGGCATTGATGTTTATTGTAATAACCCCCCCACCGAGCTGACAGGAGCAACACTGCAGAAGTTGACCTGGTTTGATATAAAGTGCTGCTATCAGTTGAGTTTTGAATACAGTTTAGATTAAAAGGTGTTTAAAACTAATAAATCCTTAATGACTACGTTTTTGGTCTATATTTGATTTCCAGATTTGAAATTGTACATTATTTTTCCAATTTAACCATTTTAAATTTACATTTTTATCAAATGAAACCTTTTAAACTACATACATCTTACACCTGAATGAGTTTTGCCACTTGTTGTACTTTGGGTGCTGCAGAGAAACTCCCAACAGTCTAATCCAACTTTTTGGTTTTAACCTTAAATATTCATGCATGAAAACATATCCTGATAGTCATAATTTATTTATTTTTTTTTAAGGTTTGACACCAACAAGTTGATACTTTTCAGCAGGTTTTCATACTTTTTTAAATCTCCTGCTGGTTCACCACCTCCTGTTAACATCTTAGAGAGTTTATTAAGTGTAGAAAAACTTGTAAAAAGCAGGAAATCTGCCCATTTCTCCTGCTCTGACTCACTCTTCTCCTGCAGCATTTCTATTGCTGGGTTCTCTGCATCTTCTTCCACGTCGCCGTAATGAAGCATCTTGTGATTTGGTGACAGGCGGCAGTACCACAGTTTGTCTGTGTGCAGCAGAAATAAACAGACATAAATAATTGCGAGCTGGACGGCTGTTGGAGACCAGCGTGAGGAGCTCATGTCTGCGCGCTCCCACCCTGCCTGCGGCGGCTGCTGATCTTCCTGAACATAGTTCCCTGACACAGCCGGTTGAGCCTCTGCTGGCGGATCAGCTCCAGCAGCTCGGGCTTCAGACGCTCCTTCAGCTCACTGGGAAACAGAACCAACATTTCAGGTTTCAGAGACATTTCTCACATAAAGGGAAGTAAAAGATCCCACTGTGGATCTCCTCATGATAAATTCACAAAGGGAAAACAAAGCTAATAAAGCTGCACTTAAGCCCTGTAGCTGCTGCTACGTTGTGTTTAGCGACAAACAGCTAACAGCTCTCCATGCTGCTGCTTTTATATGGGTGGAAACTATGCAGAACCTTTAGAACTGGTGTTACAGAGCAGATTATTGCTGAACCGGACTGATAGGGCCACATGAGGAGATGTTCTCCCTGAATCAGAGGAAACTGTGGGGAAACATGTGGATACTAACAGGACGGGTGGAGCGAGCGTCTCCTCCTGGTGCAGCCGCTCCGTCTGCCTCAGCTTCAGGATCTCGCTGTAGTTCAAAGCGTTAACTTTGTTTTTGAAGAGCTCCAGGGAGGTCGGCTTGCTGGACAGCGTCCTGGTGATCTGCTCCTTCACCACCTGCATCACCTGCAGATGGAGAGGAAGAGCTTAGGATGACGGGAATAAGGCCTTAGACAGGCGGATCTTATCACCACAGATAAACCTTTAGAAAAGGAGAAAACGTGGAAAAAAGTTTCTGCATGATGGGAAGAATATGTGATGAATCCGATTCCAGTAAAGGTTTTATAATCATGATGCTCGACAGAGAAGATAAATTATGTTCAATAAAACATAAAATCTTACTTCAGAAAAACTTCTTGGTGGAATAGAAATGATGTTAAATGTAAACCTTTACGACGCCGAATGAACTATTCCAAACGCTGCGAGCGCCTTTTCACATTTGATCTTTAACTTTTCGTCTTTCTTTCCACACCTCTGCTGGAAAATAAAGTCTTAATAGAAACTATTTGACAACTCATTCAAAACTGAGAAGTTTTGAACAGAACCTGCAGGTTTTAAAGCAGAGCTGTGGTTTAGAGCAGCGTAAGGAAGGGAGGAGCTGAAAGACGCCTTTAACTTATTATTTTCACTTTTAACAGATAAAAACAAGTCTGATCTGAAGTGACTTTTTAGTTCCTATTCCCAGAAGGCCTTAAGTCTGGCTGGACTCTGAGCTCCAGCTGTTCGATAACAGCAATCAACACAGCAAAGTTGACTATCCTCCATCAATCCGTGGTTCCCCTCGTCATCACTGTGTGTAGCAGCTGGTTAAACTGCAGCGTTTCAGATCTAAAACCATCAGTGAAACAGAAAAATCAATGAGGCTTCATCTCTACAGTCTGCTGACCTCCATCGTTCAACGATAGCAGACCCAGGCTGGGACCGTCAGTGACTCTGTGCACATGCATGGAGACGGGCCCAGCAGCTTCCAGCCACACATCCTCCAACATTCAGCTGAACTCTGATTCTATTCATCTCCATTCTGACGCCTCTACTGTTAGAAAGAAACAAGCTGAATTTAATCGAAGGAGCAAAAATCCGTCCCAACCTTACCTCCATGTTCTCCTGTCTAAATGAAGTCCAGTTCAGACAGAGATCACCTCCATGGCAGCAGAGGATCAGGCCTTTGACTGTTTGGTAAACAGACACCCTGATGATCATCTGCCCCCCCCTGTCACTGAGCTCAGCCGTCCAATCAGAGGGAAGTCTGGCAGCTGCCTCTGTTCCCTGATGCCCTGCAGCACACGTATGACCGTCTGCACACGGATGTGCTCACACCACCTACATGTGTGTTTGTGGAGCAGCAGCTTTCACACCTCCACCTGCCCTCCTCTTTCCTCCACTGATTCAGCACATTTTATGAGAGGTCTCCGTCCCTTTTGGTCTGTCTGAAGTCGGGTGGAACCAGATCGAGCTCCGACGGACCCTTCAGACCATCAGTTCTGATCCAGACCTGGATACGTCACTCCAGCCAGCCTTGTTTTTTCCTCTTTGACATTCTGGTTTATTGTCCCAGTGCTGTGGTGTTGTTCCTGCTGATTCCAGGGATGCTTTGTGTTCCTTGTTTCTCGATCCGTTTCTGCCACTCATCACGTTTCTCTTTGTCCAACCTAAAGCCCCTTTGTCCTCACCCCAGAGCCCCCTGGGTAGCCGACCCGGACAGAAACAAAAGGTCCACTCCGGGAAAGGTCAGGAGGTGGCTTGGTTGAGGGGAGCGCCCCGCAGAGGATGACTCGGCAGCACTGAGACTGCAGCTGAACATACGCCTCTGCTTCACTCACAGGCTGGAATTCATCATAAAGTCTCAGATTAAACTCATCCGCATTTGTTGGAAATAAAACAAACAAACCTTTTTCTAGATTAATCTCAGCCTGTCAGATTTAGTTCTGTTTGGAATCATAACGATGCTGGAAAATAAAAATCCCTCTTCAGCTTCTGATCGGATCAGAACTGACAGGTAACTGGAATTTGGTCTAAAAACCCACAGCATGATGCTTCCACCATACTGAGGCCCTGCTGCTCCTATAAAACCAAAACACACATTTGGATCTCATATCCAATACATGCGCTGCCCATACTTTTTGTTTTCACAAAACTGTTTTTTTGTAAACAAAATCTAACCCCACAAGAACATTTTCAACATTTTAACAACACGAAAAAGGTCAGCAGCAATAAATTAAATATTACAAAAAAATAAATAAATAAACTGCCATCCACCTTAAATCACTAAAACTACCACATTTATAGTGAAAGTATTCTAAGTTAAGTTACTTATTCTACAGTATAACTGTAGAACCAAGAAATGCATTAAAAAAACTCAGTCATTTATTGCAGTTACAGTCCACCACCCCTAGAGGGAGCGCCCGCCGGTTTGGGAACCACAGCATTAATGAATCGACCGACACGTGCAAACATCAGCAGGCTGATGTGTGGGTCTACCTCTACTCCTCACAGACACCTTCACACCAACAGGTCCTTTCGGTTCACTTTAGCCTGTCTGGAAACATCAGATTCTGCTAAAATATCAGGAAGGTCCAACCAGGACAGGTTCTGTTGGATCCGATTCACTAAAGAAGCCTAAAACTCTTCAAACAGAAACTCTTTAATCAGTTACCTACTTATTTACACATGTACTGAGCTTGGAGCCACAAAAACACACACACAAAAAAAGAGTTTCAGCTTTAAATTAGTAACATTTAGTTTCTTCTACCTAAATGTGACTAAAATGAATCCTTTAAATCATCTTAATCACTTAACTCATCTAAATGTAACTTTATCTAACCCTAACCCTTTGGGATATTTTTGAATTGAATCTCAGCAGCACAATATATCACTGCCGATTACTTCTTTTGGTTTCACAAACTAGTAAGAATAATTCAAAAAAACAATGGTGTATGCAATGATTTGATTCAAAAAGGTGTTTCTATGTGTCTCTCTGAAGAGTTTTAACCAAACATCCAGTCCAGCTTTAGGAACTCACCTTGTCAAAATCCTCCTGCGTTGCTCTCATCTCCTTCCAGGTTTTGTTGAGAAGTTGGATGCAGACACAGAAAAGCTCATCCAGGAGCCGGTCCTGACTGAAGAAGATGGGGTGGTAGTTGGATCCCGTCTCTGAGGCTGCAAACAGAACAAACATGCTCTGAATGTTAGAGGAGTGAAAAAAAGAAACCAGCTGCTGGAGGCCTTACGAGGTTCTCCGATTCGAAGGATTTCACAGAGAATGAGTGTGAGCTGGATGCTGCTCCTGGCGAAAGGACACTCGTGTTTGTCCTCTCTGCTGCTGTTCTCCAGGACGAACTGCAACGCGTCACAAACATTTATTACATACAGCTAAAATACTACAATAAAAGCTAGAATGCTTCTTTAAGTTCTGCTCACTAGAGCTGCAGTAATCGAGTACTCTAGCGATTATTCTGACAATCATTTCAGAAATTGTCACATTCTGCAAATACAGTGGTTGGACAGTGAAACTGAAACACCTGGTTTTAGACCACGATAACTTATTAGTATGGTGTAGGGCCTCCTTTTGCGGCCAATACAGCATCAAGCGTCTTGGGAATGACATATACAAGTCCTGCACAGTGGTCAGAGGGATTTTAAGCCATTCTTCTTGCAGGATAGTGACCA
>JAUZNJ010029162.1:0-15599 GCA_034780135.1 Jordanella pulchra | reverse complement strand
GGGAGAGGGAAGTCTGGGCCTCCCTTCTGAAGCTGCTACCCTCGCGACCCGACCCCGGATAAGCGGAAGAAGATGGATGGATGGATGGATGAAAAATAAAACCAGAAACCGTCACAATGTCTGAGGCACTTCAGCTGACTCCTTTTGATGTGGTTGAGAAGTCGCTCTAGTGTGAGCCTCTCCTGAATAATTTAGCCCCTACCCAATGTCTAAGGAAGTGCCCAGCCACCCTGCCGAGAAAGCTCATTTTGGCCATTTGTATCTGGGATCTAGATCTGATCCAGATTTCAATACCATAGGTGAAGGTAGGAACTTAGACTAACGGGTAAATCAAGAGCTTTGCTTTTTTACTCAGGTCTCTCTCTTCACCATGACAGAATGGAGCAACGTCTGAATTATAGCATTAGCCGCACTGATCCATTTATCAATCTTCCACTCCATTCTCCCCTCACTCATAAACAGGACTCCAAGTTAGCTGAACTTCTCCACTTAAAGCAAGAACTATCTTCCAGCCTGAAGGGGAAAAGCCACCCTTTTCTTGTTTAGAACCATGGCCTCAGACTTGTAGGAGCTGGTTTTCATCCTGGCCGTTTCACACTTGGCTACAAGCACCCCAGCGCATGCTGTATGTCTTGGCAGGAGGGAACCAGCAGCACCACATCATCTACAAAAAGTGGGGATGAGATCCACTGGTTCCCAAATGAGAACCCCTCTGGACCTAGCTGCAGCCAAGGGTACAAAATGGAACAAAAAAGAACAATACCACCCTTCCAAACCCCAGTAAAACAAAACAAAGTTCTAAAAAAAAAGAATGATAAGGGACTTAATCACAAAGTGTAAAGCAGGGAGGATAAAGGACACCCTTGTCTCACTGACCTACGTTTGTAAGAGGACATAATCTGTAAAATGACCATCACATTTCACTTTACTTTCTATGTTGGAATATAACTGTAATTTGATAAATGCCCAAATCCAAATTTGTGTAAAACTGGCCATACAAAGTTCTGAGGGTAAAGCAAGAAAAAAGTAGGGACCCCAAATGAGCAACCAGTAAAGTATGTACTATGTCAAAACAAGATAAAAGAAAACCTTTGTCATACTCCTACAACTGTTTCCTGGTAAGTAGGAAAAAAATTACACATAAGAATACTACTCACAGAACAAAGGTTAACATTTATAGACATAATTACCCGCATATATTTGAGATGTTCCTGGACTGGCAACAACAGCTCTTTAGCAGTGTGAGAAGTAGGTCAAGTGGTTTTCTGGTAGACGTAGATAAGGAAAGAGATAAACCTCTTCACACTTGTATTTACTATATGTACATATTAGGCTTGTTGTCCTGTTATTATTATTGTTGCTTCCCTCTGCTGGAGTTTTCTGTGCAAATTGAATAGCTAAAAATATATGTGTGGTATTTCACATTTTTAAATTATTATACTTTGTAGACATGAATAGCTATATACTCCGATGTTTGGGGATTTTTCTGATCTTGGGCCATGGATCCCTTGAGATTGTCTTTCTACAGGAAGGTAAAATGCGGCGTGTACTTATAAAATATTTCAACATATACGTCTTTTGTTAATCTTTTGAAATCTGACTTTATTTTCAGAAAAAAACGAGACTGGCATCAAACAATTTACTGAAGACCTTGAAAACATCACAACAACAAATTATGAACAGTTACGGAAAGTGAGCGACAGATTCAAATATGTTGCACGGAGCTGTAAAGAGATCCTGGATAACCATGGTGAACGAGAAGGTAAGCACGGTTTACCTAATATGTTCTTCTCTTTAGAAGTTTTGTCAAACAGCTTTACACATTGATAACAAAGAAATAGCTTAAGTAAATTTAGATTTAGTAACAAACTGTAATTTGGGGCTAATTTCTGGGCAAAGATTATAGCATACATGTAGCTTATCTACAAATGACATGCAATTCAAATTGTGTGTGTAAAATGAGAGAAAAACTGGGCACAAATGTTTGCATGTTTGCCCTCTAGAAGCTGAAGTTTGTATTTTAATGACCAAATTGCATGGAACAGATTTGAAACAGCAAATACACATGACCTGCAAAGCAATTTATTAAACCCAAATTAGATTTTGGGAACAGTTTTTGCATCAATTTAAGCACATATAAAAGTCAGATGCAATTTTGAGAATAGAATTTTTGCGTTCTGTGATTGCAAATGAGGCATTTTTACAATGACATATGAGTCTGTGGTGTGCATGTGAACATATTTAGAATGAAACATTAAAATACCCGGTCTTTTTGGGGGGAAAAAAACATTAGTCTGGAACAGGTTCATGCTGTGGGAGGCAAAAAACTTTATGCAATTAAAGCACTCATAACTAAACTTAAATATTATTGCATGTTTAATAAGAAAACAAAACTGAACATTAACAAACACTAGAGAACAACATTCAGCAATGAGGGGCCTGTGTGCAGGCCTAATTTTTATTTCCCCACAATGATACTTTAAGGACTCCCTTCGAAGCAAGGTTACATTAAACTGTTATGGGCTGTGGTGGAACTAGACTTCTCCCCCTCTCTCTTCATTATTATCTGACCCTATGAATACACCATACATATACATATTCAAATTCAATTCAATTATTTTTTATTGAATCTTTAGAAAATACAATCAAAATGAAATTAGAATAATAATATAGGCGATACAATTTAAAAGACTAAACGGAAACGATGAAAGAAATAGTTCTTAAAAAAGTAAAAAAACAAATATTTAAAAATAAAAAAGACAAATACATGGAATAAAATAAAATTAGGATTATACGCATGAAAACATATTAAATAAAATACAAACATACATGCGAGGGTGTGCTTCCAGAAAACAGCTTTAAAGCTTTACAGATGTTAATTGTCTTAGGAGCTAAGCAAAAATAATTCTGACTTTCTGTTGGTAAATTTGCTCTTGTCTATATGAAATTTAGCCATAAATAAAATCATATTTATAAAGAAGAAAGCACCACCATTGCTATCATTAGGAGTGTGGAGACCACAAATAACATTTTTATACTCAAGGCGAAAATAAGGAAAGATAAAATCAGTGATGAATCTATTAAAGTCCCTCCAGAATTGGAAGGAAGTAACTTCATACAACCAAAATAAGTGAGTACATGTTTCCAGTAGCAATTGACAGAAGGAGCCATAAATATACATATTAAAGCAACTTGTTCAGCAATGGAAAATTGCAGGTGTGAGGGATTGCTGTCGAGTCAATGATTCGATGCAATCAGCTGGTTTTCCTTAGATAGAAAACTTTTAACTAATCTGTGTGATTTGAATGAATTGTCCTTGTGAAGTGCCTTGAGATGACATGTGTTGTGATTTGGCGCTATATAAATAAACTGAGTTGAAATTGAACATTGGTTCCACCTTTTTAGAATTGGTGCTGACTTAAGAATGCAAAGGAGCTCAGAAGCTACAGAGGTTCAAATCTAGTTAATTATGAGTCACTTGATCTAATTTGATGTAATGTCTCCAGATGGGATATACTACCTGACCACTAATAATGGGTTGAAGTATCAGACTTTCTGCGATATGAACACTGCAGGAGGTGGCTGGACTCTGGTGGCCAGTGTCCATGAAAACAGTGTTTATGGAATATGCAGTGTGGGAGATCGCTGGTCCAGTCAGCAGGGTAACACTCCAGACCTGCCAGATGGAGACGGAAACTGGTCCAACAGAAACACCTTTGGTCTGGTAGAGAGCGCCACGTCTGATGATTACAAGGTATGCAGGGTAATCTAGATAAAGAGAGGTACTTTAGAGAGCAGCTTGATAATATGTAACACAGTCTTTCCTGTCAGCCCATTTAATTTCTCTGACCTGTGACTTAGACTTCCCTGTTCTGACTTGAAACATTTGACTATTAAAAATTAACCAAATGACTTAGATAGGATGGAACAGCAGATAATTAAGTGGAAATTTGACTGCCACACAAACACCTATTGGAGTTGACTTAGTCAGCCTTTATATCAATCCATACATTATGCATCATATGTTTTTTGGGGGGATTTCATATGATATATACAAACCAACACATACTTTTGAATAAAAAAAACTGTCTGTAAACAGCTACTTTCAAATTGGACAATTTTAATTAATGGGTATACATGATTCCTCGTAGAATGATACTGCCACCACCATTCTTTATATTCAGTTTACAATTTATTTATTTTTATTGGATACAATTTTAATCTTCTGTTATACATAATTTTACATAAAGACAAAGAGTAAAACCTTTGCTCTTATCTGACCTGAGCACTCAAAGTGACCCATAGTAACTACAGAATTATTTGTTTTTATCATAAAATACTGAGTTTTTCAATGTACTGCATAATGCAGTAATTTGTGTTGCTCTATCCCATAAAATCATCAAACTGAAACTCATAGATGCAGTTTCTGTTTTCAGAATCCAGGATATTATGATATTGCTGCAGAAGACATGTCTGTGTGGCACGTTCCCAACAACTTTCCAATGGAGCACTGGAAACTGGCAGCCATTCTTCGCTATCACACTGAAAACAACTTCCTTCGTCTTTATGGGGGAAACCTCTTAAATTTATTTAAGGTCAGGCAGAACAACTAAAACAGAGTTTCTAACTAAAAAAATATATTATTGTAAAAATCCTTACCCAAACTATGGGTCTACATGCACCAATGACAGAATTGTCCCACTTGCAGCAATTTCCAGTAAGGTACAACATTGGCTCCTGCTCTGATAGAGGACCAGCAGTTCCTATTGTGTATGACCATGGAGACAGGGAGTCCACCACAAATTTATATGGGCCAAGAGGAAGAAGTAAATAGAACACAATTCTTCTCTTTTTTATACTATTGTACCATTCACTGAAATGAAAAAAACACACTTTAACAGTTTTTTTTTCTGTGCTGCTAAAAAGCGGAGTTTGATCCAGGCTTCATCAGTTTCAGACCTATTAACAATGAACGAGCTGCCATGGCGATCTGCTCTGGGGTCAAACCCAAGGGATGCGACACAGAACATGTGAGTCTGGATGGGTTGATTGAGTCTGTTCATCAGATGATGCAAGCTGTAACAGTCATGTTGTCTGTGTGTGCAGTTTTGTATAGGAGGAGCAGGATACTTCAGTGCTTACCAGTGTGGAGATTTCCCCTCATTTGACTATGACAGATTGGGAGAACACCAAGGCTGGGACGCTGCTAAGGAGATGATTGAGTCCGCTGTCCTGCTGTTTTATCGCTGAAGACATACATCCTGATAGATAAATGTTTCTAAAGAACTCACCAGTAGATGGCATTACAATACTGTTTATTTAAATCACATTGGAAGTTGGGGCAGATTTAAACATGATGTACTGAGGAAATTGAGAAGAACAGTGAGTTTTTAAGATTCATGTGTGAAAACAAAGATGTAAGCTACAAATAAAGACAGACATCAGGAATGCTAAAGACAAGCCACTAAATGATATAGAAGCACAGAATTTTAATTTTTGTTATATATAATATATTGGGAATAATATATATAATTTTTGTTATATATAAATACAACATAGTCTCTCAGTACAATGAATCTGACCGCACCTCTGGCCTGTTGTATATATTTGTTGCTTCATGATAAAAAATGTTTAATATATCTTTTCAAAGATGAGTGTTTTTAAGAGACTTACTAGGAGCCTAACAGCAAGGCTTCTGCATGTTTCTCAAAGGTTTCCATTTTTAAAACAACACAACAAAAAAGATTAGTTCCAACCATTGCATATTCAGGTTTACAATAGATTGAGAGCTAATCATCTGGTTATGTAAACAGGATGCAGGGAAACTAGGCAGTTTTTTACTTTCTGAACCTGGATTATCCTCCTCTGACAATGAGGTTAAGGGCAGCATTGTCTCCCCCTTTTTCTTCTTGACACATAAAGAAAATTATCCAACACCAGAAATTCTGCAGGTAAGCTTTAATATGCTGCTCCAGCAAAATGACTTGAATTAGCTAGGTTAAGAGAGCCACATGGCATTACCTTTTGTCTTAATACAAATCTACAACACAAACTGGTGTAGGCTACCATTATCTGAAAGGCAGTACGGTAGATTTTGGGGTTAATGAAAGAGGTTCTCTTAAAAGTAGTTTTGCCATATAGACATGAGATGCACAGAGGTACGTGTGGGTCTTGTTCTCAGACTTGTCAGGTGTATACACTAAATATAAGTAATCATCAACCACACCAAAAGCCTATTTTCTGAGGAAGCCTAGATGATCATCATCTACAAACAGTCACAGATATAAATGCCTTGCAGCTGACGTCAAAGACTGGTCAAACGTTCGCCGAAATCTAGCAGATCCATATTGAGCACCTGATCTGGTTCCGTTGGATATGACAGTAAAAAAGGTGACCCAAATATGTTTTTGGCACGGTTACTGACAGAGAATGAATGCTGTCAGAGGTGGCTGACAGTGATCAGAAGGGCTTACTGGACGCCGACTGCAAGTAGCCGTCTGTGCAGTGTACATTTTGTATCAGGTACATATCAAATGAAGAAGAATTAACTTAGGACAGGACTAACTGGATTTAATGTAGGCACTGCTCAAACAAATAAAGGAAACACTCAAATAGCACAGCCCAGATCTGAATGGATGAAATATTATCACTGAATACTTTGTTCTGAGTTGAATGTGCTCACAACAAAATCACACAAATATCATCAATTAAAATCAAATCTATTAGCCAATGGACATCTAGATTTGGAGTGACAAACAAAATTAAAGTGGAAAAAAACACTGCAGGATGATCCAACTTGGATGTAATGTGCTTATAACAAGTCAAAAAGAGGCTCAGTATTGTGTGTGGCCTCCATGTGCCTGTATGCTCCTGATGAGGTGGTGGATGGTTTCCTGAGGGATCTTTTCCCAGATCTGGACTAAAGCATCTTCCAAGCCCTGGACAGTCTGTGGTCCAATGTGATGTTGGGGAATGGATCGAGACATGATTCCCCAGATGTGCTTAATTGGATTCAGGTCTGGAGAACAAGCAAGCCGGTCCGTAGCTTTAATGCCTGCATTTAATGCCTTTAATTCAAGAACTGCTGACACACTCCAGCCACATGAGGTCTAGCGTTGCCCTGCATTAGGAGGAACCCCCAGGGAACCAACATATGGTCTCACAAGGGCTCTGAGGACTCATCTCGGTACTTAATGGCAGCCATGCTACCTCTGGCGAACACATGGATGGTTGTGCAACCTTCAAAAGAAATGCCACCCCGTTACTGACCTACTGCCAAAATGGTCATGCTGAAGGATGTTGCAGGCACCAGATCACTCTCCATGGTGTCTCCCCACTCTGACACGTCTTTCACATGTGCTCAGTGTGAACCTGCTTTCATATGTGAAAAGCACAGGGCATCAGTGGTGAATTTGCTATTCTTCAAACATCCTTTTGACAACCAACATGCAGGAGGTTTCTATGTCTAACCTCATTAGTAAGTTCCTCAGCTTACCAGAGGGGAGAGTTAAAGCATATTTCTGTACACAGCAATAAGCACAGCTCTGTGACATGCTGTAACCAAAATCCAGCAAGATGTTAATATTTTTCACTAATCACTGTGACATGATCTCACTGAAGGTCAGAAGCCAGCAACAAAAGTTGGGCCAAAAGGCATCGCTCTCAATTAATGATCAGTCTACATTCCTATCCTTATCATTGGCCATGAAATCTTGATCAGGGCAGAAAGAAGGAGATCCTGCATACAAGGGACTGAAGTAAGCTTTTTTAGCAGGGGGGTCAGACTCTGTAGTAAAGCAGCCTCTCCTCGAAAATGAGAAGAGTCAGCTGTGGAAGACTCAGCAATGTTTTTCAGATACTCACTGGACACCACATTTAGGTGTTCCAGGCACATCCCACCAGTGGGAGTCCCAGGAGACGGCTAAAGACACACTGGAGGGACTATGTCCCTCGGTTGGCCCAGGAACACACTGGGCTTCCCCCAGAGGAGCTGGAGGAGGTGTCTGGGGAGAGGAAACTTTGGAAGACTATGCTAAGAGGAAGATGAGAAGTGTGAGTACAGGTGGTGTGAAAGTCTTTTTTTAAACAATACCACCGGAATTGTACTATACATTGAACTGTGTGCAAAGATTCAGGGCATTATGATAATTTTTTGGGGTATGTAAGAGATGAATTGTTTGTTTAAGCTGTCTGGATAGATCTTTTTTTACTGCAGCGGCAATGAGAGGATGGTAGGACTGGTAGGAGCTATTTTTCTCCGTCTTTGAAACAATAAAAAATGTCTTTCTTGGAACATCAAGATGGCAAATGATATCAAACATTTAGGTGGAGATGGGTAACCAGTTACATTTACTCAAATACATTTACTTGAATAGGTTTTCGAAGATATACTTTACTGAGTAGTTATACTGCACAATACTTTTGTAAGTTTTACCATTATTATCATGAAAAACTCTTCAGTTGAGTAACGCCTTTACCACATTCTATCCTAAAATCTACCAGACACAGACAGGTAAAGTTTAAGTTTTTTTGTGTTTTTATAATGTTATTTTTATCTTTTATGTCATGGGGGCCATGGTATTATACAGTAAAAAGTATACATTGTCACTGGAGATGGTTTATCCTGCTCCGTCATTATATACTGTAGGAAACAGCTTTAGATCTTCTATGTTAAAAATAGATTTGAGAAGTGTCTTTCTCTGCCAGGGTTTATTTTTTTAATTATCATTTACTTTCTTTGAGTAAAGGAATTTTGTTGAGCTTGTATTATGGTCTGTCTGACTACACAGTTTTAAATAGGAAAACAGTCACTCAGTACTCAATTCATAGCCTTTTTACTTTGTAGGTTGGGTAAATATATGTTGAAGTAGCGATACTTTTACTTGAGTACAGTGTTTTGATGCTCTAACTTCTTCTGCATTGGGGGTGAATTGGAATAAGAAATAAATATCCAGGAAGCAGATCTACCACATTTATGGATGGATTTGATGTTGATGATCTGACTTCTTTTAAACCTGTGTCATAAATAACAAAGGTTGCTCTGAGGTTAATAGGCGATATAGCTAAACTCCATACCAACCAAAACATGGCTTTTTATGTAAAGTGAAAATTCTGACAGGACAACTATTAGCTCTGTCCTTCATAGATCTGAGCTTATTAGCAAGTGGACAAATAAGCTATGCAGAAAACAGATCTGGCATTTATAGAGACAAAAAAAAGAAAAGTTCACCACTTACCATGTAGGAGGCTCACAGCAAACAAGTATGCAATATTTTTTAATGAATTCAACATTTTAATCCAATCCATATTCATAGTGGCGATAGCATCATACTGTGAGTAAAAGCATATTCTGTAGTTAGAATGGCAGACCAAAATCAAATTGAAAAATTGTAACAAAACCAGAAAAATGCTATTGAAAATGCCTTGCTATCTGATGGAAATCAAGCTATTAAAGTTTTACCTTTAATTTCCTAATCATGCACTGAAATAAAATAAATTAAAACTTAAAATGACAAAATGTGAAAAACTAAGAGTTTTTTTTTTTTTTTTGCAAGGTAGTGTTTTTTCCTCGTAGGCTGGTCTAATTAGGGATTAAGGACAGTCAAAAGGGGAAAAGGTTTTAATGTTACAAAAGAAAATATTCAACAGGAGATGAAAAAGAAGAATAGTGAGAATAAAATAACATAAATCCTATTAGGGTTCATACTGGTAAAAATTGTTTTCTGTGGGCTGTAGGGATGATCTCTCACACAAACTTCTGAAAGCAAATAAAAAGGGAAAAGATGAGAATTCTGAGGTAAATATTGTGTTTAATAAGCAAACATCAGTCAGAAAACTGACATTAGTCTTGGGATGGAGAAATAGTAGGAGAATATAAAGCACAATGCACATGTGTAGAGTTGGTGATGGAGAAGGGAGGGGGTCAAATTCATCTGTTACACAAGGCAGCCCCAAACAGGGAGGGGCAGGAAGCTCTATATAACATACAGATCAGGATCCAAGTCTACGGTACAAAAAACTTAGCAGCAACATGTTAACATTTGAGACCAAAGGGGCTAACAAAGTAGTTTCATTTAGAAAAAAGTCACAGTATTCTTTAAATTTGTTAAAAAGGTAAAAAGAGTTCTCTATGCATCTGCTAGGGTCAATGCTACTCACAAAGTCTGTGTGTGTGGAGTACATAGGTAGGGAAAACTATACATTTATACTCTAATATAAAGAACTTTCTGGTAATGGCACAGTACAAACTCTCAGGAAAAATATACAATGTCTTCACGTCACATTTGCAGATTAAAATGTAACTAAGGTCTCTGGCAAGCACAAAAGTTTCAGTGATCAAAAACAAAACAAAACTTTTCTTACACCAAAAATAAAGGACACCATTTTGTTAGTTCAGCTATCTTGACAGAGTATGTCTTTTTAATACAAAAATAAGGACAAATATAAATTAATATATATTAAAAGACTCAGGTTGATACATGGGGAATCTAGTGAATAAGTACAGGTATTTATGATACAATAAATACTTGTCATTCATGACTTGGGTGAGGGGATGGGGTACACAGAGAGTTGTGTAGTTAACCTGTTTTTGTCTGCAGGTGTCGGCGCGTGTCCGTTGCTCAGTAGCTGTAAAGAGAACCTTGAGATTCAGCGCAGCTGTGTGTACAATCATGCACACAGTCACAAAGGACTCAGGAGGCCTGCCGAAGGAGCCGGTGCTGGTTTCTGTGTTGTGTTTTATGTTGAGGGGGATAATCACTGCCCATACTGGGCCATGCTTTAAGGCAGCTCCTCCTGGTGGTGAGTCTGTAGTACTACCAATTACAGTTACTCCTAAATACACACAACTCAGAGACAGGGCGCTGGACGTCTACTGGAAATTGGTGAACTGTTGGTGAGCCGCCAGTTCTCCAAGGAGCAGAAAGTGTTGCACAGTGTGGCACACCGCTGGAGTAATCACAACCAACAAAAAGAAGTAGATGAAGAACAAAGTCTCTTTTTTTGTCTTTTTCCCCACTTCATAATAAAAATAAGTCTGCTTTTGTACTTTATTATACAATTCAAAATCCCCAGCAAGGAAGCATTGGTCACCAGTCCTGTACTGATGAGAAAAGTAGCCATTTCTGGAGTTGTTTCTCCTGTGATTTCTTTAGATTTTTTTTTCTTTTGTGAGGGTTTAAAAAATTGTGGTGCTTGGGAATAATACTCCAGGGGTGTGGAAAGTTTCCTCACAGGGAAAAAAATATGGATGATCAAACAGGTAAGGATGGCAGGAGCTTTCTGAGAAAAAAACAAACAAAAAAAACTCTTTTGTTTTACGAAGAACACTTTGTACAGCCGCACTTCACAACCTTTTCCACTTCCTGGACAAAAGAAGACCCATCAGTGCACTGGAAGGTGTATTTCCTGCGTTTGCTGCGGAGGGGGGTGCAGCAGGTTCCCTGTCCTTCTGTCCCCCCTGGGCAGCTGCCTCGACACTCTAGACGGGAGACCTTCTCCTGGGTTTGGCACGCCGCGTAGCCTTGCTGTCTCTGGTAGACATCTCTGACCCGTTCCCCTCGACAGGCCACCTCTGCAACAAAATAGGGCATTAAACATTAAGGTTTAAACTACAGACTAAAGCTACAGATGCTTAATCTCACACAAATTACTATCCCATTAGTATCACAAGGGTTTTATTGGCAAATCTTCTGGAAAGACATTTCTGCAAGGTTCAGAAGGATTTCATTGAAATGATATATACTGGATATATGCAGGATATATACTGACGTTAAATGAGAACACTTTGCTCTTAAACTTTGTTTCATGATTTGATACATGAAAACTATCCCTTCTTCCTAAAATGTCTGTAGACATCCTAAGGGTTTGATTTTAAACACCTGTGGCTATGGAACACCACCATTCTTGGTGAGCAGATACTTTTGGCAGTTTTGTGATTATTGTGAAGGAGTTGATGCAAGCAAATGTGTAAGAAAATCAGAATGAAATGTATTTTTAGGTCCATGAAATGACACCTTTATTAGAGGTACCAAAATGTGTTGGGTAATGTACAGCATTTGCTTGATGATTGCACACAAAAATGAAGTAGGCTCAGTAGATAGAGATCTGCCGGCTTATATCGCATTGATAACCTGAGAATACAGGGGAATTTAAGACGAAAAGGTTAGGTTTATATGTCAGGTTGTCTCACCTGAGTAGCCCCCCGTGTAGGATTAGGAGAAAGCTCAGGAAGTGCTAAGTTAAAAAAGTGGAAGTGTTAGAAGTGTTAGTACAGAAAAAAGAAAACAGTGTAAAGACTCAAATAAAGAGATCTGTTCAAGAATAGATTTAGCTAAAAGAAATGCATTAGAATAAAGAAAACTTTCTGAAGTATCAGGGGGTTATTTATAAATAGTCATCTGTGGGTGGGTTACTGTCCACACAGATGACTATCATTCTTACATATATGTACATAATTTAACTGACCTCGGTCACACGCCTCCCCTGTGTATCCACTGTTGCACTCGCAGTATGCTTTACCCAAGCCTGACACTCGACATCTGCCATGTTTGCAATGGGACAGGCTACACGGATTGGCCGTATCCAGGTCCTGAGCATCACATAGAACACCAGCAAAACCAGGCTGGCAGCGACAGGAGTAGGAATAGGAGTTTATTGGAAGGCAGGTACCATGAATACACCTGTATGTTGGAGAAGGATGAGATAAAACATGATATATAATCGAGAACAGACATACCATGCCGGTTCATTTTCAATTTGCTGTAGAATTTAAAGCACTCACTTATTGCCATCACAGGGATTGGTAACTTGCTGGTCACACAGAGCCCCTGTCCACCCTGGATGGCAGGTACAAGTGAACCCTTGGTGACCTGTTGGGTGGCAGTCGCCTTGGATGCAGGCACCTCTCTGACATGGCTGGCAGCCGGGCTCCACCCCATTTCCAAGCCACTGTCTGTTCTGTAAATTCCCTGGACCTGGAGTGTCTTGGTTCTGCCCTGCTCCCAAGTTCTGCAGCTTTCCATTGATGTAGAGATTACGAAGGCAGCCATGGAAGCTGGTACCGTTGCGGCCTCCTGAGCTCAGTTGAAGAGCAGAAAAGCCACCAGAGGCTGAAGCCTGTTCTGGCATACCTGCACAAACAGCAGCCAAGAACAAATTCTGGATTTTAAGCACATATATTCAAAAAATATCTACAAAATGGCCTGTAAAATGTTAATCAGCAATGCTTTTTGGCCATCAAGCACTATCTGATGAACACTAGAAAACCATCTGGTGTGCTCTTCTGACCGCTCTGCAGAAGGTTTCCAGCTTATCCAAGTGCCCAAAAAGGAAAACTGCAGTGGCTCTGGTAATATTGGGCAATACCACAGAAGAAAAAAATAAAGGCAAACACCATAGTTAGAAAAAACGGGAAAAACATACTCTCCTGCAGACCTCTGGTAAAGGAGACACAACGATAACTACCAAGCACCAACATATGTAGAATTACAGTATCCAGCTAAATTGTAATTCAGGTTGTTTAAAGTTATATTTTGGTGGCAAATTTTAAAGCTAAATATAGTGACAGTGGAGCACCTTTCATAGGAGACCCAGTGGTAAACAAAGAACCATCTCCCCCTTTTTGGTTTCCCTTCCTAACAATATGAGGAGTCAAATAACTCATTAAATTGTTATACAGGAAGTTATCCCTGAGTTTAATGTGTTTAAAATCTGAGTATCATCTGCATTACACTGAAGAGCATTTTTTCCCTGATAAAGACTCAACCAATGCATAATGGAACATTTTGCATAATGTGTTACAGCTTGACAGCCTAAGCTCCCTATGTGATTTTAAGGCTAGATTAGAGATTACTTCTTCAAATTCAAATTGTTTTCATTTCTTTATAATGTAACTTTCTAAAACTTTATAGAAAGTTACATTTCTTTATAAAGTAAAGTTTAGATTTTTTTAAATAGTCTTTGGGGATTGTATTTATCTGTGATGTTTAAACGTAATAATTCTGTACATTTTAAAGAATCTGTTCCTCTTTTTATCTCGTTTGTATGACTGAGCAATCCTGCAGATGACAGAAATTCAGTTTATTTTCCTCACAAGTTGATGATTTTGTTAACATGGTTTCTAGTTCCCTGTGTACATCATTAAACAATGTAGCCCGTTTAAAAAAAAACAAAATCTTTAAAAATAGAAAACTGGCTCCTTGGTTTAATTCAGAGCTGTGCACTTTCAAGTCAAATGCTTGGAATCTGCAGAGAAAATGTTGCTCCACATGCCCACAAGAATCCTACGTAGTCTGGAAAAACAGTTTACTGCTGTGTAAAATGACCCTTCATAAAGCAAGAGCAGAATATTTCTCCTTATTAATAATGGAGAATAACAATAATCCTAGATTTTGTTTTAATACAGTGGCCAAACTAATCCAGAGCCATAGCTTTGCTGAACTGTCCATTCCCCCTGCTCTAAGCAGTAATGATTTCATAGGATTCTTTATAAGTAAGATTGATTCTACTAAAAGTCAGATCATTGACACCCCTCTAAATATGATTAGTTTATCTGTGGAAGGAGAGGCGGCATCTGAGGTAGCTAAAGAACTTGAACCAGGTTTAGACTGTTCTGATCCAGTTGAACTTCCAGAGTTCGCTAAACTACCATCTTCATCTAAGCCTTTAACTTGTTTGTTAGATCCAGTTCCAACCAAGTTATTTAAGGAAGTATTCCCTCTAATTTCCACCTCCATTTTAGATATGATTAATCTATCCCTGCTACAGGGATATGTCCCTCATGCTTTTAAGGTAGCTGTAATTAAACCTTTACTTTGACCCATATGACTTGGTCAATTATAGACATATTTCTAATCTTCCTTTCCTTCCTTTCCTATTTAAAAAATAGTTGCTAAACAAGTGTGTGACCACTTACACCATAATGAACTTTTAGGTTTTAGAGCTCACCATAGCACTGAAAACAGCTCTGGTCAAAGTCACTAATGATGGCCTCAGATAATTGACTTATTTCTTTACTTCCGGTTAGATCTCAGTGCTGCATTTGAAACAGCTGATGATAATATTCTTTTGGAAATTCTTTAGCATTTTATAAGAATTAGAGGGACTGTGTTAAGCTGGTTTAAATCTTATCTGACAGATTTCAGTTTATGTTGATAAATCTTCCTCATGCCCAAGGGTTACCTGTAGAGTACCACAGGGATCAGTGCTAGGACCAAATCTTTTTAGAATTATTAGGCAGCATGGGATTAATTTTCAATGCTATGCCGATGAAACTAACCCATTACATAGACTACTGGCATGTCTTGAAGATATAAAAACTTGGATGACTCTTAACTTTTGATTCTGGATGCTGACAAAAAAGAAATTATTTTCTTTAACCATTTGGATGGAATTAATTGCAGATAATAAAGTAAAAAATCTTAATGTTATTTTCGATCAGGACCTCTACAATTTCCTTATTTCATCTACAGAACATTCCAAAAATTAGAAATATCCTGTCTAGGGGTGAGGCTCAGATACTAATCCATGCATTTGTTACTTCAAGGCTGGACTATTGTAATTCTTTACTATCAGGAAGTCCACAAACTGTAGTTAAAAGC
>JAUZNJ010029161.1:0-15599 GCA_034780135.1 Jordanella pulchra | reverse complement strand
CAGGTGTGTTTAAGCAGGGAAGCATCTAAAACATGCAGGGCAGTGTGCCTTGAGGACCAGGGTTGAAAAACACTGATTTAGAGAATGGAGTTTTTGATTAGCTGTTAACCTGCTAAAAAGTCAGGAAACTTATCCATTCATTCATGATACAATAGATAAATGTTTTACACAATTACCTTTAGGATTTTCTGCTTAAACTTTTTATTTTCCCTTTCCTTTGCAGTTGAACAGTCCAGATGAGTCTGCAGTCTGCTACCAGTGAAGACTGACTGACAACTATTGTTGTTGCTCTGTTGTTGGCAGAAGGGGAAAAAAGAAGAAAATCTGTATTTGTTTAAATATATCCCTCCCAACATAAAAGTAGTCAAGTTCAAAAGGCATCTTTTTATTTCCCTCATCTCTTTGCAGAGTGCTTGTTTTAGTGTTTTTCTTGTTGAAACCTTATTTTCAAAATGTTGTTTTTGGTTAAATAAATACATTTTTTGTAACCTTTCTTTTTTGTTTTTAATACACTGTTGTATAACCACAAGTTTTAAAATGTCATAGCATAATTTGGAAAACCATCATCTGGCTGTTAACACTCGCCAGCAGAGGGCGCCATCACAGTACAAGCAGACAAAACGGGAACAGGAATACAGTACTGAAAAAAAAAATGTACATTTCATGCATCTTGAATACCTTAAAGTACATATCATTTATAAACCAACACACAGCAGTTGTGGTAAAAAGTTTACACACCCGGATATAATGATACTGTTCTAGTATATTAGAAGCTTTTAACACCACATTAGAACTTTTTTTCTACACCCAGGATACGGTTCTAATGTTAAAGGGGAAAAAATGTGCAGTCTGAAATGGACTAGACTGTTTCAGTATTGTACAGGCACTAAGTCTTTGCCTGCTTTGTTCAGACCAGAAACCATATTTGATCCGTCTGGGATCATTCAAAGTTTCAACAATCTGTGCCAAAGGTGCATCCATCAAAGCTCCACTCCACCATAAAATGGAAGGTGACAGAAAAATTGTCCTTACATTGAAGACGGTTTTATATAACTATCAACAAAAAGAAGACTGATTCCGGTACTATTTTCGAACACGGCAGCAGGTCATTACAGACACAGCTGATGCCTGATTTAATAACCTTATTTATTCTACACTTTTCTAATCACCAAATCTTCCCCACCTAGTGCATTAACATTAATATAAATCAGACTATATGATTTTATCTGTGTTGTAGATAAAGTCACAAATGTTTATTTTACTGCAGCTGTACAACAGAAGGCTCAATGCTGAGTAAAGTGCTTTGTTGCTTGTGTAGAGTTTCTCCTCTGGTGATTGGAGCGTTTTGTCTTCCATAGATGAAACCGGTGTAGGTACCAGATCTGCCCCTGCTGATGATGTCACAATATAATACAATATAATAATAATAATAATAATACAATATCTTTTCTGGGATCTCAATTTATCATCAACTATATTAGCTATTATTTTGAATTTCCTTTGGCTCTAAAGTAGCTGAAAGTAGGATTTCATTGTCAGTCTTAAAAGGCCAGACAGACCGAGATCTGCCATTTAACAAGGCGACACAAAAAGTTTCATCATTTCTTTCTATATAGATCTCAGGGCAGGAGAGGACAAACAACATCTTACAAGAAAATACTTTTGTGGAGATTTTAGACAAAGAAAACAGTTATTCTACTTGTAGACAAAGGACAGTTTTTGATACAAAGTTGAAGCCATGTAGCTTATTTATTGCGAGCTAAAAGAAGCTCACCTGTTTTCACCTGAACCAAGCTAGTCAGAATGCTGCCCAACTCTCTCCTTTATAACATATTCTTGCAGTTACTTAGTTCATCAAAACAGATCTTTTCAATTTTGCTATCCATCAGGTAAAACTTAATGGAGTATTAGACACATTAGCACTGCAGGTGCTCCCGACTCAGCACATCGGTGCCGCATTATGTTGTTATCGTTGTTCACATTAACCACAATGCTACTACATCATGGTGGCAACATTCAGCCAATCATATAGCGTAATGTCACCTGCAGGCGCAGGGCCTGAGCAGGTCTGGTTCCTACACCGGCACTCAGCGCAGAATAGTTGGGGATTTCAGGGCACTAATTTAGGTCCCACTCAGGTTTAAACGAGAACAGCCAAGTGTTACAGTCCACTCTGGTCACATGTTACAATGTTCGTTGCTTCCAGGATAGTGATTAATAATCACGGTGAAGAATCTTCCCTGTTTTGGAGCCAGATGTAGAGAAGTGGCTCCTTGTCTTGAAGGGTCCCCCTGAGCTGATCTTGTCGCCTTTCCAAACCACCTTCAGCAGGACTAATCCATGAATCTGTGAGTGTCTCCAAACATCCAGTGCTGTGGAGGGAGCGCCGCTTCGTTGAGGTGACCACAGTCAAAGCTGCATTTACATGACTGGATGAACATGGTCAGCTTCTGGAAGCGCTCGCCATCTGGGCAGACGAAGGTCACTGGCACGGTTCGGGTACGGCGTGGCGAGCAGCAGCGGCCGTCCGTACACACACTGCAGTAGTTTGGTCTGTGGAGACGGACGCTCTGGCATTCTCCGTAGGAAAGGCGGATGGCTTCTGGAGCCTTCTGGGTTGGGGAGCAGCGCTTACCTTTCTGTAGTTTAAATAGACCATAAACAATCAGAAGCAAAACCAAACAACTGTAATCACCTGTAGGAACATCCATGCACGTCTTTAGACCAGTACCAGATTCAACTTTGTTTTTAGATGTATTTTTTGGCACACAGCTGGCATCACTTAGTCAATCTGATTAACGCTGACTCTGTGTTTGGCTTTAATAGCTGTACAAATACTTGGTTCTTGTGTTTATTTAACTGTAGGTGGTTTCAAATGTTTGTCTTTAGCCATTGCTTATAAACAAAACCCCTGTGGCGTAAAGCCAAGACGATGAAATATTCCTAGCTTTGTAACAAGAGCCAGAAGTCACACAACAGGAGCTGTCATCAACAAACGTCACTGGCTATCCCCCCCCCTAGATGAAGTAGGGTATGGTGTTTGGATGTAGACAGTGAGAGGCCAGGAGAACTCCAGCTGAAGCAGACTATTGGGACTCCAGAGTCCAAAAGGTCCTGACAACCAGGTGAAGAAGCAGCTCTACACGTTAAGGGTCCAAACTGCACTTAGATTAGATTAATAAGAGTGAATATATTTGATTAATAAGAGGAAGAATGTAAACGGATGGAATTGGTTTGCAGAGCACAGAGACGGTACTGAAGACTGCCAGAGGGACACAGTACCTATAGTGAAGTACGGTGGCGGCACTATTATAACTAGGGGTAGTTTTCCTCAGGTGGAAATACTGTCAAAATACCAGCAAAGAAATTGCATCATGAGAGGGAAATTACATCTAGAGAAGGACCTAGAAAGAGTGTAGACATATATCTGACAGAAGATCTATGAGATCCCCTAAAAGAGGCTTATGGAAAAGAGTCATCTTAAAGCTTTGGAAAGGTGGAGTGGGCAAATATTACCAAATCAAAATGTGGGCTGCCAACAGACTGAAAACTAAACTCACTCTATGCAACCAGCAGCATGCAGGGTATTTATCTTTTGCCTTTTGAACGCATTTTTGCTAACCTGATTTTTAGAGGATAAAGATCTACGTTTACATGTGCAACATTTCCCCATGTCCATCTAAATCTTGGTTGATGGAAATTCAAACTCTCTGTTTCTATGGAAACCAGATAAAATGATGACCATGACGTGTGTATACATGCACCAAGTGTTTGATCAGATAAATCATTTGAGCATATGTAGAACTGTAAAGTTTTCTACACTGTTGCACACATGCACAGTGAAGATTATTTTACTCCAAAGATCTGAGTGGTTGTTTACATGGGCGCCAGTAGGAATGGCAATCGAGAAAAAACTCCCAAAAAACCCTCCCTCTCTTTAGGAATGATATTTTTTTCTGACCGAACAGAATCAGATTAGAATCTTAGGTCTGTCATGTTTAAATGACACACTTTCAATCTGATCAGAACTTTAATAGGAGGGTGTCCATATAAATATTACTAATGTCACATGTTGAAAAAGGTATAAAATAAAAGATCATGTCATACTTTTTATGTGAGAAAAACCTGCCATTCAATAGCTAACCATTCATACATGCTCTATATGAAGCTAAAAGGCTTCTTCAAATTAAAACGTATCTGCTTTGCTTCCTCACAGACATTTATAATGACTTTTAGCTCTGGAGCTTTTAACCCAGTGGAGGAATCAAAGGATTAATATAGACGGATCATTTCCCTGAAGTCTGAGTAAACACACTGGGCCCAGCTATAGACAGTTGCTCTGCAGGAATGCTGAGCATGACGGGACTATATTTAAAAAAAGCGTCTGCCTGCAAACCAAAGCAGCAGTGAATAAATCAGCACTAACCCAGCAGTAACCTCGGGTCTAGAGCTTTTCAAAAGGATTGCTAATATCAATTTCTAAACTAAGAATAATTTATTAATAACAAATATTTACTCATGATAGGAACATCAAGGCTTTCTTCCGCCCAGGTTTAATATTTTCTTTCTCTAGTATCAAGCTGAAAGAGACTTTGTTTACGTGACCCTGTGGTCAAACAGACAGATAAGAGGAGAAATAATCACCTTTTGATAAGGTGTTATTGCAGAGCAGCAAGGATAAATATTCCTGGGCAGCAAAGACTTCTATGGATTTCATTGGGATTTTTTTTGACAAACAAAGCAGTGCATAATAGGTAACTGGTAGGAAAATGAAAAGCTTATTTTTGCAAATAAAAGTTTAGTCAGTGCCATTGAGTTATAACTTGTAGATCAATCTTGCACTTTAAATCAATGTCCCCACCTGATTATTCTCAAACAAACTGAACGGAAATCATCCATGAATATCGATTAATGAGACTAGACTTTGGGCCATTTAAACACGTCAGCTGTGTCCTTATATTGCTCGGGGCAAACAGTTCCTTCTTTAAATGATGGCTGTCTTCTCTAGCTCCAGATCTACCATGGTACCGCTTGGCAGCTTCTCTGTTTAACGGTTTCCCTGTCTGACTAAGGAGCCAGGCAGATAGAGACTTGTAGACCCTGCAAAGGAACATTGGTATAGGCAAGAGATCGCTTCGCAGTTAGATGATGTTTCTCTATTCTTTCCTTTTCATACTTCATGTTCTACTTTGCGTTTGTCCATTTCATAAAATCCAATCATGTTTGCAATCTGACCAAATGTGGAAAGGTCCAAAGTGGATGAATACTTTATTAGAGGACAGTATCATGCTGTTTGGTTATTGAACTCTGCTTAGTTCACCTTGGCAGGGATGTTCAGGCTGAGGCATGGCCGTATGGTGCAGATCCTCGTCTCCTTCTCCAGCTTGCACCCAAGATTCTTGTTGGTGATGCGAGTAGAGATGCCGATGCCACAGCTGCTGGAGCACTGGGACCATTTTGTGATCTGGACCGGACACTTTTTCTCCTTCAGAGTGTCCCACACTACAGGACAGGAGGGAAAGTTAAAGACAATGAAGGAAATTCTTATGCTTCCCAGAGATCCCTAATCATTTCCTGTAGTTTAAAGAACGTTGCATTATATTGTATTTGTATTGTTGAAGTTGTTTTTTTGTATGTTTGAATGAACTTACAAAATTTGGGGAATTGGACTGAATGTAAAACCACTTTGACGATTAAAAACTCTCCTTTCACCTACCAGGCAAGTGTTGGTAGCCACGTTGGTTCTCCCAGCCGCTTGCTTTGACATGTGTGAGGCCGTTATCCATCACCAACTCATTTTCATCCCGGTGCGGCACAGCATGGTACCAAGGTCTGAGCAGATGCTTTTGCGAAGGAAGCACCTGTTCAACAACAGATGAGGGCCAAGATATGTGGACTATTAATGTTGCAGCTGTGTTTATATTTAGTTTGTTTTTACACAAACACACACACCTGGTACTTAGGTGGAAGAAGCCAGGTGTCCTTATGGCAATCCACACTGAAGCAGCACTGTCCCGGTATCCTGACCAGCCGTGGGAAGGGGCAGGACAGGGAAGCAGGTGGCAGCTTGTTGCTGCAGAGTGAAGTGCAGCCGACGGCTCCGTCGATGCAGGAACACTGGTGCTTACAGCCTGCATGGAAGATCTCTCCGTTCTGGTAGATCCTGTTGTTGTACTCACATGTGCGTCCCTCTGATTTGGCTGAAACATGTTAAAAAAGAAATAAAAACAATGAAGCACAGGTCGAAATAAGGAAAGCTCAATCACCTTTCAATACCAGGTGATATAAAACAGGATAAGTTTAGTCAGATTTTATGTAAGACATGAAAAAACAAAAACAGAAAAAGTCCCCGAAACCCAAAACATCTGACTTTATATCTGGTTTTGAACTTAAACTATTTAGCAACTCTTCCTTAGTTGGAACTGTTTTTAAATGCTACAATATCATTAAAAGGGTATGCTGGAACATCTTTTATAAAAAAAAACGCAAAAAAACAAAGTTAAAACAGGAAAAGCAATCCTAAAGTTTCCTAAAAAATGACTAAAGATTTTTTTTATATATATACAAAGGTTGCATCTAAAGTTTGATCAAAGAGAGGTAGGAGCAAAATGTATGTCTGCAAACTATAGGCAACTTCAGTTCTTTGATGTCAGAAGAAGCAGTGTTTTTTTTTTTGACACTGGAACAGCTCTACACTCTCCACAGGGTTCTGAGGGTTCACAGGGGTTTGCTCACTTGGTCCACATGTGTTTTGTAAATCTGGAGAAAGCATTTGATCGTGTCCCTCGTGGTGCCCTGTGGGGCAGGCTCCAGGAGTAGGGAATCTGGTCACTTTAGAAGCAGCCCAGGACTTTTGGTCTGCATTGCTGACCTGTTCCTGGTGCATGTTGGGCTCTCAGGGCTGGTCTCTGTTAGCGGTCCTGTTCAGTACTTTTATGGATGGATCTCCAGCCACAACCACTGGCTGAAGGTGTTCTGGTTTGGGAAACAGTGAATCTCATCACAGATGACATAGTTCTGCTGGCTCCCTCCTGCCAAGACCTGCAGCATGCACTGTGTGCAGCCAAAGCAGCTTGGATGAGAATTAGCTCCTACAAGTCAGACGTCTTTATCTTTGGGTTCTTAGAGTGCAGCAGGAGATCAACGAATGGATCGGTGCAGCTGCTGCTATAATGTGAATGGGTTCCACAGCATTTATTATCAGCTGAAGGCTTTTAACTACAATTTTGTGGACTTCCTGATAGTAAAGCATTACAATACTCCAGCCTTGAAGTAACAAATGTATGGACTAGTTTCTCAGCATCTCCCCTGGACAGGATGTTTCTATTTTCTGCAATATTCTGGAGATGAAAGAAGGAAATTCTAGAAACCTCTTTCATATGGGATTTAAATGACAGGTCCTAATCAAAAAATAACACCAATATTTTTTACTCTATTATCTAAGATCAATCCAACCCCATCCAAACGAAGGTACCGAGCAATCGGCTTCCCCTGAAAAGACTCTGGTCCAAAGACAATAACTTCTGTTTTGTCAGCATTCAGAAGCAGAAAGCTACGAGTCATCCAGGTTTTTATGTCTTCAAGACAAGCCTCTAGTCTATGTAACGGGTTAGTTTCATCAGGATTTATAGACAGATACAGCTGAGTATCATCAGCATAGCAGTGGAAATGAATCCCATGCTGTCTAATAATTTAACTAATTGAGAGCGTATATACAGTAAAGGGAATTTGACCTAGCACTGATCCCTGTGGTACTCCACAGGTAACCCTGGAGCATGAGGAACATTTATCATGAACATGAACAAACTGAAATCTGTCAGATGAATAAGATTTAAACCAGCCAAGTACAGTTCCCCAATTCCCACTAAATGTTCAAGCCTTTTAAGAAAAATATAATGATCAACTGTATCAAATGCAGCACTGAAATCTAACACGACAAGTACAGATACAGTCCATTATCTGAGGCCATGAGAATATCATTAGTGTCTTTCACCGGAGCGGTTTCAGTCCCATGAGGATTTTAAAACTTTGTTTTTAAGTGTCAAATATTGGAGTCCAAAAATAAGAAAGGTTTGAACAGAACCAAAACATCTGAGCATAGCTGGCTTCTGACTGTTGACTTCTGTTACCACAAAACAGGTTTAAATGGGAAGCTAATCAGACTTTTGCTAAGTTTTGCACCAGGGCAAGCTGATAGAATTGAAAAACACTCCTGGATAGGTGTCAAATGTCTTCAGAAAATGAACTGAACTAAAGTCCAATTTTAGCCTTTTTTGTGGTTACTATGACCTGCATGACAAGAACTTACACAGAGTCACATTGATTCTGTTGCAGCGATCGCTGGACAATTATTGCCAGCTGAGCATTTCGATGATGTTCCTTTAGAAGAACCTTTTTTGGTAGAAAAATATAAAAGATACATATCACATGTAGAGGATGAGTGAACCAACTCCAGAATTAGGCTTCACTGACTGTCTAGTATTTTAACCCCTACCTCCTTCTACCACGTCTGCTTAAGAGGAGCCATCTTTGATTTATTAAATGCAGGGGAAAACTGTTTTACTGTAATGCGCCAAGCAGTTATGACTAGGGTGGAACAATTTCACCAAAAATCAAAATGGAGATTTTATTCAACCAACCATTCTATTTTGATTTTCCTCTGCATTAACCACAAGCATAGATTCTTCATTCCTGGGTTTTGTTGTTTTTTTTAAACCTGAAAGCTTTTTCGTCCAGAGTTCATCGTTGAAGAACTTAGCTGCAACTCTTTCTTCTTTTCCATGTGGCTGGAAACATACTTTAAGTGTATTACCACCATCTAAAGAGATTTGATGAGAAAGCAAGTGTCTACCTACTGTTAAATGTAATTTGACCAAAATTTCACACCTCTGCGATTTGAAAATTGCATTTTGTAAAACTAGCTATGAGCACAAAATCCCACATATCGTGTGCAGCATTAGGCACTGTAATATTAAAGCTCTCTGTAACCATTTAAAACATTGTTCCATCCTTGTGTTGTTCCAAGGAGTCGGCCAAGAGAAACACTTATCAGGTGATGAATGTAGCTTCCTTTAAATCTCTCTATAGGAAATCTACTGAAACAAGCAATTACTTTTTTATAAGACAACAGGGCTGCCTATGGAGAACATTGGTCGAACTGAAGGAAAAAAGACATAATCAAGACTACCTGGTAACCTTTCACCTTACCAGTGCCCACAATTACAGAGTACTTGCCAACAAATAAAAGTAGAAAAAAAGGAAGTGGCAGACTCCTTGTCCCCAAGCAGCAGCTATTCATAGCTTCCAGGGAAGCAGAAGCATGGTACACGTGGAAGAGGTAATTTTAACCCTGAAACCCACCTCCTTATCGACGTCACAAACCATTCACTACTTATGAAAACATCGCAACGCATATAAAATTACGTGCTGCTTATAGCATAAAGCTTCAGTTTGGTTCTTTTCTCCATTTGTTAATGATTGATTAGATACAACCAGGAGAGAAAAGCAAAATTTAAATCAGAATCACTGGTGATGTGAGCCAGTTTCCAAGTGAGGCTCCCTGCCTTCACCCTCACCTCGACAGACGCCCCAGGACACCGTCACATCGTTGCCATAATTACACTCCAGCCCTTTGTGGTGGTCGCAGGGCTTTGTGTGACTGCAGTTTTCGTTGAGCTGTGCAGCGCACACTTTGCAGCAGCTGCAGTTGTCTGGCACGATGCTCACGCCTGGGGGGCATGCTGGCGGCTCTGCAGGGCATCCACACACAGCCGGGCAGCTAGCAGTCACCTGGAGGGATCATAATGTCAGACAAAACCCACAGGACTTTAATGCAACATCAAAATCAGTCTTATTACGCACCGTTTTAGATTTCCAGTAGCTAAAAAGCTACTTTTAAAACATCCAAAGCTTTATTTTGACAATCACATACGTTCTTAAAAATAATAATGTCTATTAGCGTAAAATAAATCAACGTTGAAGCTTGGGAAATATCAATGTACAACTGTTGCTACATGATAATTTCTCTGGTTCTCCTTCTGGGTGGAGTGGAAATGGGATCTATGAATATTTCTGCACAGCTTCCCAGTCAAAACCTGCAGAAGAGTACATTTTAATCCACAGTGAAATAGGAGCCTAAGGATTTTTACAGACACATGAAAAGCTTATATACAACTCATTGTAATTAAATGTATTAAGCTAGGAAAGTTCAGTTTAGGCAACTGGACGTGTAGTTTTCTAGAAGACGTTTCGCCTCTCATCCAGGAGACTTCTTCAGTTCTGACTGATGCAGGAGAAAACAGAGAGCATCAGTCAGAACTGATGAAGTCTCCTGGATGAGAGGAGAAACATCTTCTAGAAAACTACACGTCCAGTAGCCTAAACTGAACCTTCCTAGCTTGACCATGACCTGGATGACTGAGAACCTTCACCGATATGTTTAAATGTATGCCAAGAAGTGCTGCCCTCTGGTTTGATAGTTCTGGTGAATTTCTTTCTAAAAGCTCAATAAAACCAGATTTTTATATATAAAAAATGTTGGCTTTAGTATGCTACCCAGGGCTCTCCATCTGGGTTATCTTTTTCCTGGTGAAATCCCTCCACCAAGATTATCACCAGTATATTTCAGCATAACGGCCATCTGGGTTTCCTTCTCAGCACATTTCAGCGCAGATCTTAGTTATACTGAAACCTTTAGCATTGCAATGGATTTATGCAGGCATCTTAACTTTTGTTGAGCATAACGTACATGGCAACAGAGTTACCCCCTTGTTAGAGACAAAAATGCAGTGAAAACGTGAACCCCACGCCTTTGAGACCGTCATTGGCTCATCAAGGCAGGTGAAAATGCTACACAAAATAAATAAAAGCTCCCCCATGCACCCCCATGGAGACTTAATAACCAAAAGTTATAAAATCACATGTATGTCTTTGCTGAAAGAAGTTCTTAAGTTAGAAGCCGTTGATGGGCAGATGTGGCTTGACCAATCACAGCAAAGAAGGCAGGACTTTACGATGGATGCAGCAGCGCTATTCTGCTACCAAAACAACAAGCTGGCGACCGTAACGGAGCAATATTGCAATGAAAATTAACAATGTATTAACGAGCACACCATGAAGAAACGTTCCCCGCATCACATCCATAGTTATCCGATTGGTTTGAACCTGATGACGCTGACCTTGTTAGTCCTACCTTTGAAATCAAGCTGTACCAGCCCTTTACCAGAATAACACGCCCCATTAGTCTGGCTGGCCCAGCTATTCTTAAGCAAGAACAATCTATAATGTGCTGTATGCTCTGGCCATGAGCAGCAATATTTTCTTTTCATAAAGCAAGTAAAATCATTATGAATTCGGTTTTAAAATTCCTGTCTAAATGCTAAGAAGCTGTTCAATAAAAACTCATGGTTTCATACTATTAGACCTCAAACTGGCCAATGCTGACCAATACCAGATTCTTAAGTGATTACAAGTAATTAAAATACGTTTTATTATTATTGATTTTACTTTCAGATACATCTTTCTTTAAATTGAGTTTTGCATAATGGGATAATTATTAACTATTAACACAAAAATCCTTTTATCGTTGCTCGATCAAAAGAGCACCATGCAGACTCCTGGTTTGACTCATGGTTTAAACACAGGAGCCAACATGTTTTTCTTTAGACAAACCAACAAGTGCAAAAACAACGCCAGTAGACATGAGTAGGCACGCTTATGGCCAGAAATGGCGAGCTTCCTTGAATACATTTTCATTTACTGTCTTTTACCCTCACAGTTATAAATAAATTCAATTACTTTTGGCAAGCCAACCCACTTCTTACAGTTTATTTCACCTGCTTCCCACCAAGATCAACGTTTACTCCAATATGTACACTTATAGAAACCAACCAAAGGCAGTCAACCTAAATTAGGCGTAAAACTGTCCAAAAAGAATTAGAGATTGTGCTGATTGACAAACATCATACCTGTGTGATGGCGGCTGTTGTCAGAAGAGTCAAGTAGGTGAAAAACGTCATTATTAGTTTGGAAAACGTCTAAAATGCAAATAAATAATGATAACAGTAATAGTAAAAAAATAATAAAACTCTATCCCCGCGCTTCAACAGGCGCTGAGTTTTTAACTGAGCGTGTGTCTGGATTTCTGACTGTGAAAGGGCGAACTTCTGGTTATACCTTCAATGGGCGTGGCTTCATCTACGCGACAAGCTTGTTGATTGGTTGGTGGGTGTGGTTTGGGAATCAATGCAGCCATTCATAAAACTTTCAGAGCTGTATGGCATTTGTTTCACGAGTTAAAAATTAAAACATTGCGGCCCCTTTCAAGTCGCTCTTTGACACATTCCAGCTTTTGCGGCCGCTGAGTAAATATACTTATTCTGCAGGGACAGGCAAGGTAACATTTAGGAGGACCTCCGCTTTTGGTAAAAACAAGTGGGATAACATCTGGTCTCTTTTTCTGACCAAATTTTGTGCAATACCAGAAAGTTCAGTGTAATAAGCCAATAGTAAAATATCAGCAGCTGTGAGAGAGATTACATTTCTCTTTTGTGTTTAGCATGGTTTGAGAAAAATGTTTCCACTTTTTTATTGCTTTGACTAAAGGTTAGATCTTAATTTAAGCTGCTGTTGCTGACCAGTATTTCTCACCACATTATGCTGACGTGGAGGTAATTCATATAGGATCTCTTGAAAAGAACTGTGTCACAGGATTATTACAGGAGCAGAACATATGTTGGTTGGTCTCCTCCCCTCTGCTTTATTTGAACCGCAGGTTTCCAGCCACACCTGCATTTACACAGAGACCCCTTTTTGATGAAAGAAATGTGATATGCACTCGTTTTCAAAGAACATAAAAGTATGCAGTAACCACAAATGGCTAAAGTACTTACATTTTTTACACAAGTAAAAGTACAGAGACCTGTGTAAAAAAAAGGTTTGTAAAAATAAAAATTGAATGCCTAAAGGGAAACAGAAGTAAAAACATACAGGTTCTACACTGTACTTGAGTACAATGCTTCAATAAAGTTCTGCCTTAAAAAAATACTTTTAAAGACTCTATTCTTTAGAAAACGCTCTATAAACTATAAACGGTTCTATAAACAGAAAAAATGTAAATGTTTCTCTTTTGCTGACTGCGTTTGTAGAGAGACCATAAAAATACTGGCTCTGTCTAGTTTTGTTAGTTTTATTCGGAAATAAAATTTCAGACAGGATAATACAGATTAATACAGATTAAAGTGAACAGAAATCATGCATAAGTAGTCTAATACTTTCAGAACTCTGGTATTCACAACATAAAGTTATAAGCAGAATCGAAGTAGAAATTGAAATGTAATCAAAAAGTAAATTTAAAATCTTATAAAGGGGAATGATAGGGAATGTGCAGCGTCTCAGAAACTGATCCATTATTTACAATGTTTTCCAGCCTCTTGTTTTCAATTCAAGAAAACTAGTTATTTGCATCCAGTCATTTATTTCAAGGCATGCTCCTCCTGGATGAGCTTGAGATGATTTTTGCTTGGATTTTTTAGTTGACTCTTTAGCGATCCCTCACACCAAGCATACATGTAGCGACAGTTGAGAGGATAACTCCTTTTTAACAGGAAGAAACTTCCACCAGAATCAGGCTCAGTGTGACCGTCCATCTGATATGTTAATCCAGGATGGAGTCACAACAGAACAGGGATAGACCAGATGAAACTGTTAAGGCAGGAGAAAGCAGAGAGAACATTAAATTATGAGTGCTACTTGGCAATGGCAGAATGGGAGAATGGAGATAGAATGATGCAGAATGAGGAAAAGTGGCCCCGATGTGATCCAGCAGCCCAATTTCCCTATTAGGGAAAGATTAATACAGGATAATAGTCTGTTTTTCTCAGGAATATTCTATACTTTTTCCCAGTTGTACTAGATGTCTGGAATCTTATGAACACTTTGTCCATGATCACTGATGTTCTCTGTCAGAAATGAAGTATTTTCCAAATGTTTTGCAGATATATCCAGGGTGGTTGAGCTTTAAGTGTGAACACATCATAAACTACAGAATGAACGAATGCTCAAATGGATGGATAATTTAGAAAACACAGGAAAACCAAAGCTCTGTCTATCCTGTAAAGCCAGGGTCCCCATCCACAGTAATACAAGTCAAACAACCTCAGGGAATAAAAATAACCTTCCTACAAAATCAACACCTTCATGAACTGCTGCGATTTGCAGCTGCTCAAACAGATTATCAACAGGCCTTATTGGATGAGGTTTTCAGAGAGGTCTGCAGAAACTGTTATACATGGTGGTGGTATTTTAAGGGTCCATATTCTTCTACAAGGTCTGTTGGTGGTTTGCACAAAGTGGGTAAAATAATAAAGAATAGGTACTTCTAAATCCTTCAACATTACTTTTAATTACAACTAAAAATTAAAAAAATGGGAAAAGGGGCTTAGAGCCACAGTCTATGATCTATGTCACCTAATTTAAAAAAAACAACTTTATAAACATATGAAAAAAATGCTTCCAAAAAAAGTACGCAGATGCAATGGCCAGATAAATATAGTCCTTTCGCTGAAATCACTGAATTCAAATCAATTTAACTCAACTCAATTCAGTTCACTACATTTCATTTATCAAAAATGGAAATTAAAACTTGTCACAACTCTAAAGATAAATAAATTAGAAAACAGAAAAAACAACAAAAGAAATATATCATATTTCAACAAGGTTTTCTTGTGTAACATGCAAACTGTTTTTTATCAAACTGAACGTATGTTTTTTCTTTAGCATGCACCATGAGAATATTGTCTATTCTACTCTATGAATCTACCAGAGGGTCTGGCACTAGAGGTTCACAGCAGTCACCCCTCAGTAAATACAAAGAATATACCACCACAGTGACTGACATCTTATGACAGTAAAAGACTTGGACTTTCATTTGGATTTCTATAAGACAGGGAAATAAATTCAAGAAAATGCATAGTTCATTAATGTTGCATTTCTTAGTTTAAAGAAGCTTTTAGGAACCATTTCCACAATTAACTTTACTTTGAGACTCCTTGGGTCATTTGAAGGCAGAAGTTCATGATGTCAGAAGTTGTGATTTCAACAAAATGCATAAAACCGTACCAATTCCCACCATGAGTCTAATTTATGCTCTTAATCCCCGTGGCTGACTGGTCACACCAACCATATATCAGGAACACAGAGGTGAGTTGACCTCAACTTTCCACACCCTATCTCAAGGGGATGAAAAAAAGAGGCTATATTTGTCATGATGGGTTTAAGTGCTCTAACCCACATGCAGAACACCACACGGAAACTGGGAAAAAGTTAAGATGTTTATTAGAAATAAACACTGATAAGAGACTGAACAGGTTTTCGGGTTCTGGTTCTGGTTCTGGTTCCGGTTCGGGTCCAAAGGGTTTCAGAGCCTCTGTAACAGATGGTTCGGTTAGACTGGTAGACTGATGAGGAATGTTACGGTTCAGATTCGGATGGTACCTGGAGCGGTTCAGATAGGTCCAGGAAGGGAGTACCAGTGGGGATCCGGGTTGTGAATCACAGCAGAGTGAAGGCTGAGGCAGCGTCCTGCTTCGACTAGCAGTTTC
>JAUZNJ010029160.1:0-15600 GCA_034780135.1 Jordanella pulchra | reverse complement strand
AGAAAGAAAGAAAGAAAGAAAGAAAGAAAGAAAGAAAGAAAGAAAGAAAGAAAGAAAGAAAGAAAGAAAGAAAATAACACAAGAGGTACAGAAAGGAAAATATGAAAAAGAAACAACATAGAAGGGGCACTAAGGAAGAAACAACAAATAATGACTAGAAAAAAAAGGAGAATAGGCAGGAGCAGGAAGGAAATAAGGACACAAAAAAGGAAGGAAGGAGGGAGGAGAAAATTAAGGGAGCCTAATTTGTAAAAGGTAGAAGGAAGAAATGGGTGAACACACAGAACAGTGAATTTAAAGAAGGACAACATGGGTACATGGATAAGGTATGGAATCACAAATGGTTTTCCATATTTATTTATACGAACACGGAACACAGAAAATCAAACTCTCATTTCTCTCCAGACTGTGTAGGAATTCTGATCAGAGAAAAGGGAGGAACAGGAGGCTGCAAAACAGCTTGTACAGCCAGTATAATCAGGCTCAGGGCTGGCACAAAGTGGCAGCACTTTATTAGTTATCTAAGCAAATGCATAATTGAGCGAGTCATTTCATCCACCGGTACCACAGATTGTACACTGAGTGCAAGTAGTACACTAAGTCACCTCAGCTTAAATCTCCATCACTGCCTTAGAGCTTACTGACACACACTGGCAGGTTTTAGGATGCTAAATCCTACTAACCTTTAGAAGAGCATTTGCCTTCAGATCTTAATTATTAAACTAAAAACCGGAAACAAAAACATTGCAGTCTGCTTCCCCAGGGTTAGAACTTATTGAAAATACTAAGATCAAAAATCTCCTTTACTCTTAATTAGTTGGCGTTCCACTTGAGTCCACTTATATAATACACAGTGTGCTGCAGTTAAGTTCTGGTTTATTTTGTCTGATTAAAACATGGCCTGAAGGCCACGCAGCCAACCTGAATATTGATAAGTTGTTTGTAAACCTATAAGAAAATTCCTCAACATTATGACTTTTAATGTGCGGGTACTTTTTAGCTAACTTTTAACCAACTTAAAAGAAATTTTTCTTCAGGACTGAATGAATGTTTTTGAAGAATACTTCAGTTTTTTAATGGGTAATTTAAGTAAGAGATCTTTTCAAAAACAATTATTTGTACAAACTCTAGTTAATAAACCTTTAAAACTAATTCAGATTAATTCAATCCAATTCTGTTAATTTAAGTTCAAAAAACTTTATTAATCTCAAATGGAAATTAAATGTTGCAGCTCTTTTTTTTTATTCGTACCAAAGTGTTGTAGAAGTTAGCGGTTTCTGTCTATCACCAGGTCTAGAGAAGCCTTTGACAAAAGACACTCTGTTGTTGTTAAACAGTTTTTGTCTACCAAAATTTTCTTCATTCTGTCAAGTATTCTTTGTGAAATCATCTCCAGGGGAGTTCCTAAAAAAGACCCGGCCTTCTCCCTTAAACCGTATTGGGAGTTGTGAATAACCCCCAAATGAGCATTTAATCAATTTTTGGCAAACAAGCCACCATTTAATTGGTCAAAAAAAGAAACCAAGTAACTAATTGCTGCTGGAAATATTTTTATTTTATTAAAAATTCTTTAAAACAAGGATTAGGAATAGTGAACCTGTTTTTGTTTGAAGAACCCCTGCAAAAACAGAGGATCCTTAACCCAACCAGAAACAATATTTTGAAAAAAATATTGCCTCATTCTACGAGCTATATAGCTCATTAAAACCTTAGCTAAGTCAGGATCATGAGGTGAACTGTAGCCACTGATGTGGAAGCAATGAACTGAATAAATCACCCTTTTTGAGAGGTAGTGATGGGATTTCTGTTACACGGTAGAATAAACAGCTAAAATACTTTCTTCAAAAAACTTTCTTCTCAACCGGGGGTGTTAGATCCGCTACCTAAACAGAAAAACAAATAGTCAAATTACAAGAGCCCAACCCAGCTTTGTATTTCATATGAAGGCCTTCTTATGAAAACAAATGTATACATTTATGAAATGGTATCAGCATAAACCCCTACCATAATTGCTCAATACATGAGATCAAATTGTTTTATCTAATCCATACTGCGCTTTGGTTTTGGTCCTTTGTGATTCGTTATTTGCTAAAAGTAAGCTCTTAACAGAACTTCCACTGTCTCGTTAATAGCTAGGACAAACAAAATATATCTCTATCTTGATAATTCTAGTCATACCAGTTTGAACATAGATCACTGCAATTTTGGGGAATTATGAACAGAAGGGCTTTAATTTCCACTGTGTTTTCTGCATCATTAACAGTGGCTTTGATTAATGGCTCACATCCTCCCGTAGCTTCACCTTAGAGATCCTCACTAAAGATGATCACTTGTTGGCTGCAGAGGCTTTAGATTATCACGCATAAAAAAGGAAATAAACATGAATACTGGAGGTAAAGACACAAGGGCTTAATTGTCACTCTCACCTGAATCAAAGATGCCAGTGGTAAACTTTGAGTAAATATTGTGACTTTCTAATTATTAGTCAGTTGCAAGCGTTGAAGGGGGACACACAGTAGGCGTGAAAAAAACAACAAAAAACGTTGCTTCAATTCTCCTGTTTTCTGCCGACCTCTCTGCATTTTGTAACCTACCCATGTAATCCATCATGGAGACATTAATTATGTACTAAGCTCTTTGAGTACAAAGCCTTTAATGAAGGCTCTGTCAACATGGGTCTCTCCAGGAAAGAACTGTACAGTCAGGAAAATAGGAGGTATACAACTGCTGAACCCCCTACTAGCATCTCATCTTGGGATGGAAATCTAAAACGAATCAGAATTATTTTTCAGCACGTGGTTCATGCTAATCATTTCCCAGTGCACACCTGGAAGTTTAAACTTGATAGGACACACATGGACCAAAGTTAAACATATAATGTAATTGTATCACAATGCAAAATGTTTTTCATCTGTTAAGTTTATAGTTTCACTGGACACTCAAAAACAAAATTATTTAGAGTTATTCATGTATTTATACTAACTTATTAAGCCACACTTCTATATTTAATTTAAGTAGAAAAAAAAGGAAAATAAATTAAAATTAATCTTAATATCCTCTTAGATTAAATTACTGTATTTAGAATTAATGTTAAGCCCTTAACTTCAAGAAAAAAACAATCCAAACATATCATTACTATTATGACCCGCTCAGCAAGACTAATCCTGGTTTTTGTAAAAAATTTAGATGGCACTAAAAGAACAATCCATCTCTTAAAATATAAAAAGTTGTCCCAGGAAATTTCAAAATATGCATTATTTATTCCTCACTTTGAGTTATAGGACAGACCAAGATCTGTAAGGGAACATTCCTCCAAGTTTGTATGTGCATAATATTTCTTTGCAGTGTAAATGGAACTTCTCACTCAACATTTAAGTCTAAGTGATGTTACAGTGAGTTGGAAGCTACACTTTTTTAAAATCAGAGATGACACCAGAAATGATTTTTTAGCTAGTAAAAAACTCAAATATCCCATTTGTTTTACAATCAGTAAACACACTGTTTGCACTATCAGGTCATGCTCACAAAACCACTCCTTAGAATGGAGGTCTTACACTTTTGTTGGATGCCAAGTATTATCCTAGAGGGGGTCAGCCGTTGCTGGGATGCATAGTGTGCAAAGGTCGGCAACTTTCTTTAGAGTCAATAGCCACAGACCTTTCAGCTTCATGAGAGTTTCAGATTAGGTCAAGAACGGCACCCAGAGAGCTTCATGAAATTGGTTTTCATGGCCGAGTGGCTACATTAAAACCTAACATCACCAAGTACAATGTAACATGTCCGATGCAGTAGTGTAAAGTATGCCACCACTGTACTATGGAGAAGAGGAGCCTTTCTTATACCTTTTTTGGCAATCAAAAGATCATCAGTTTCCAGAAAAATAGCATTTACCTGAATGCACCATGTCCTTCAATAGTGAAGGCATTAAGACTAAACTTTAAGCCATTTGCCATCCAACACAATGCGTATGATGGGTATGAATGTAACAAATGTACTTCTAGGAGAGTAGATAAAAAATGCTCATCAACATATTTCCTAACATTGTACAGACCCCTTTTTCTATTTCAATAGCAATGGGTGGATGAAGATGGAGAGATCAGCGAAATAGTTCTGTAATCTGTATTCAGTCCAATACTGATGCCTGGGCATATCGGATGATGTCCGATACCAATGTAATTCAACTGTTGAATAAACGGTATACCTTGCCACATGAGTGAAGGCTTTAGCCTTGACATAAACATTGTTAAAATGGTTGCAAATTGAAACACTTGCAAATCTACTTTATATCATTTATTAAATAAGTAGCAAAAGAAATAGCAGTTCCATTTAAAGTGCACTGTATTGGATCTCCGATATCATATTATCCATATCCAATTCAGCTAATTAGTCAGTATCTGAGCTGATATCCAAATCCAGGTACTTGAACGGTGCGTCTCTAGTAAAAAGATCATAAAGTATGAGAATCTCACTGATAATGGCCAGAGTCATGCCTTTTTTCCCCCTATTCATTTTTAGCATTTAATGCTGTTAGCTGCACAGGTCATAACACTGGTCTATTAGCTAAAGAAAAGGAAATGTAAGATTAGTTCTATCTGTATTTCATTCCAAACAAACATAGAAGCACAAAAGTGGTAAAAATGAAATATGAAGAAGTACTTTAGGTTGCTCAGTTTGAAGTCAGTCCATTTGAAGTTATGTCCTGTAAAGTTGCTTGTATCTACAGCTCTCACAGGATCCATAATAATGGGTCCCAGACAGACATGACAAGCGAGCCAGACACAAATCCTACCTTCCAGCCAGCCAGACTGAGGACAGAAGTGCGTAGGCGTTGTGATCGATGAAAGACAGAGCCAGGACAGGGCGACAGGTTTGCTTTCTGTTTCAACTGGACACAGCAGTGGTTTCGGCCCTCACTGAGCTCTTACCATCAGAGGCATGGCATGGATGGCTCAAGGTGTAAAATCGGAGCCAGAGCGGAGCCCAATTGGGCTTCTGTTTCATGGCTAATTACCGCCGAGTCCTGGCTCTCATCCACTCCCCAACACCCTCTTCTGCTCTCTATCTTTCCTCCATCACCCCACTGCACTGCTTTATCTCACTATTCACTTCTGGAAAAGGCATTACTAATGACAGAAGAAGGTTACTCAATTTATCTTCTGCACACACCACACAAAGCTTGCTCCCCCTGTGTCCCTGCAGAGCACATATTGCCAAAGGGAGAAAAGAGCAATAACTGGGGATTTGATCCTGACCTGACTTTATGACTTTGGTTCAGGCTACTAAAAAATTAATAATAAAATATGTGAGATTTATTTTATTTAGCTTATTTAAAACAACAGCATTCAGCCATAACTTAAGCGCCTCTGGTGCAAGTATGTAGCATTTCCTTGACTTCTATCCAACTCAACATCTCAATCACTGCAACCCTATTTCTGTCAGAGCACAGCAGAAAATTTCATTTTTATTATAGTGATTGAAGAAAACATGTAAGCATTTGGTAATAGTTTGAGTTTTAGTTTCATGGGGTTTTAGTAAGTCCTACAGGAAAGGAAGACATGGACAATCACCATTCCTCAATAAATATTTTAGTAAATGAATGCATAGATATCTTTGTCATACCAGCTGTGGGATACACAGATTTCAAAATATTTTACAAAGTGAATGTATGTTACAGTATGCACTTACAGTCCTTTTTACAGCATTCTTTTAACAATGTCAGTTTTCTGCCACTTTTCAAGAAACATTTCTTAAGTGCACGATGAATAGCTGTCGTGTCAACAGATTTTTCCACCTGAGCTGTGTGCCTCTGCAAATCCCCCAGAGTTAACAAGGGCCTCTTGACTGCTTTTCTGGTTAAAGTTCTGATGATCTTGTCATTTTTCAGATGATAAATTGAAATGTTTCAAATCTTGAACTTTATATTTTATAGCCTGATGTCTGTGTTTGAGATACAGTTTCTTTACCAACATTCTTTCAAATATCTTGACCTCTCAAAACAATTAGTTTTAATTGATTTATCAATGGGTTTTATGGTAAGGGGGGGGGGGGGTGATAATAATGAACAGCATTTTACTGATTTTTATTGTCAAAATTGCTACTTTCGACCTAGGTTATGTACTATTTAGAGAAGGCTGGTCACAGATTTCTCAGTAATAAAAATGGAAGGATGTGGTTGTGATGTGACAAATTCTATAAAAAAAAAAAAAATGCAAGTACTTTGCAAAGCACATTGTGTTTAAGTCAAATATACACAATTTAAAGCATTAAATTAAAAAGCTCTTCCTACCAAAGGTGAATATGTTAATGAAGGATCGTTACTTGATCTTTGCAGAAAATGTTTATAGCGTCCAGTCAAGCCTAAACTAAAAGTCGTAACTTAATAGACACTTTTTTCCAAACTTTAAATGACATTTTTACTTTTAACATAACATCTGCATAATTGACCAAAGTTAACTGGATTGGATTAGTTCACTTGCTTTGTTTTACTAGGCAAGCTGAGAATGACCTTCTAGTTTCAATGCCGTTATCTCAAGATAATGAGTTCATTATGTTACTGTACGCTAGCTAGATAACTTGTTTTGTTCTGATAACAGATCCATTCAAGCTGTTATCTCAGTAAACTAAAGGTCATATTCTCCTGAAAAATAAATAATTATTTTGCAATTGCAAGTCCCTCTTGTAGCTATCAAAACAAGGGTGTCAGTGCTGCCACTGTAAATTGCATCATAACAATATTAAGTAGTTACAGCTGGAAAAATGACAAAGAGAAAAAGGCCAAACAGTTTATACCAAAGTGTTCATTTATATAATGCATGGGAAACTAATTGCTCCCTTTTTGATTTAATCTGTTTTTGCTTTTTGTTTTTTTTTTTTTTGTCAAATTCAAATGATGTAAAACCAAGCATTTGGAATAAACCGAGATATTCCATTCCATTCAATTCAATTTATGCAAATTACTTTACTAATTCCAAAGGGAAATTAAATGTTGCACTAACGCCTATGATTTGTGTTTTTTTTTACTTTCATCAAGTTGTAATGAAAGCTGTAGGTAGGAAGGATCTTCTGTATCAGTCCTGCACTGGATCTGGAGAAGCCTCTGACTAAAGACACTTTGTTGATGTATAAACATTTTCTGAAGAGAATGCTCAATATTGTCCATAATTACATTCATGTTATTTATTTTACCTCATGTTTTTCATTATAAAATAATCTTTTTCAAGTAATTTCCTCTGATGCTGGTACCCCAGCAGATTTTGAAGGAAGAGATATCAAGTAAATAAAAGAAGAATTTATTATTTTTTTTTAATAATGATTTCATTTTTTTTAAAAAAGGAAGAAAGGTAATAATCAGACCAAATGAAAAAAGTTCTAAATGTTGCTTAAGTCTACAATAATAACTTGCTTTGCCACTCTTGGCAGTAGTTAAACCCACACAGAATTAACAACTTGAATTGCATTTTTTACATCAATTTTAAGAAATTGTGCTATGCTACTTTTATTCAGTCACAATGCCGGGTTTTAAAGCTAGAAGTTTAAAATCCAGACTTCAAGAATAATCCACAATATTCTGTTTACTAGTGATTCAGAGCTGAACTTTCTAGGTTTTTTTTAAATTACTGTCACAGTACTTGACCCAAATGCTACACAATGTTTAGGTTCAAAGCAGCAAAGCAGGCCCAGACATCAATATTATGCCCTCCTTTAGTTCTAGACTGGATTTATGCACAGATTCCCCTAAAATTCACACTTCAGTCCCCGAGACTATATAATATTTCTCCAAAAGTTGTATGGGGAAATCAAGATATCTTTGGCTTATTTAAGATGGGCCTTTGTGATACTTTGCCTCAGGAGGTGTATTCACCTTGGTATTTTACTTATTCCCTTCCTTATTCCTGTTGAATCATAAATACAGATTATGAGGATGAACTGAAACATGTAAATTGAGTTAAAGCAAAAAATAAGCACACCTACTACTAAGATTTGGAAATAATCTGGTAGGTATTTGCGATCCATGTGTTTAAAATGATGTCAATTTTTTTTTTATTTTCTGCATTTAAGCTTCACTACAAACTCTTTTTTGCTAATTTTTTTTTGGTAATGACAACCTGAAGAGCTGTAAAAGAAATACATTTATGAATGTTTTTATGACTGCAAATTTGATGATAGAATCTTAGTTGTCAGACTAAAATTTATTCTTCTTCTTATTTAAGTTGCCAAAAACTTAAACACCAAGGTGGGTTTTTTTATGCAGTTTTGACTGCAACCATGATGCTATGAGCCATATTTTTTTATTTGTGTCCCTACCATTGATCTACTAAATCGCAGAGGGAGAGGACAAAAAACAGATAAAATATGATCACAGCTAAGTCATAAGGTCGTATATCAGCTTGTGATCTCAAGATAAAACTTAGAAATTTTTCTCCAATGTTGTTAATCTTTTTTAATGTTTTGGCTCACTTTTTTGTTGTATTGCAGTGTTACTAAACAGCAATGAAAAAGTAACTCTTGCGTAAGGAAGTGAATTAAGGCCTTAGGATCTGAGGTACGGGCCATGCATCACACCTTGCAGCATGAAAAAAACTCTCACCTGTTAATGAAGAAAAAATGTGCATAAAAGAAAATATTTGTCTGGGCTCAAAAGGTATAGGATAAGTGGATGATAATTATATTCAGGTTTAAAATGATTTAGCACCCCATTATCTTGCTTTACCACTTTGATTTTAATAACTAATCACCCAGCTATTAAAAAACATAGAATGGCTGCCATGTCTGGCATTAGACTAGAATTAGATTTTCACCTTAGCCAATTCTAACTGATTAAGAACTATATCTTTTACTTACAGTATAGGCCAGGCTATTTGTATCAGGGGGGCTTTTGCACAAAGCAACTAATTTCTACCACACAGTCTACAGAATTTAAGATGATTCAAAGGTCTAAAAAGCCTAACCAAGTCAACATATAAAAAGAAAAAAAAAACAATTTCAGTAAGCACACTAAACTTTGGCCGCCCTTTAACAAGGCTTAAACTTGCTTAAACAGCATCACTAAGGTGAGTATCAACTATCTATTTCCCAGGTTCTGCTATGGCAAAGCTTTTAAAGCTTAAAAAAGCCTTTACACTTCTCTTCCACTATTTAAGCACAGCTAACCCTTTCCTGACTCTACGTTCATATTTTAAATGAGGACTTTCGAGTGCTATCAATCTGTCACCAAGGCTGGTGCAATATACGACAGTGAGGCTGGGATAGGAAGACATTCAGATAATGTGTCCTCCATAATATAAGCCATATCAGATTGCTGTCAGTTGGGAAAATTACAAAGTAAAGATCGTTAACAGAGAACAGTCTGACAGAAAAGGGCCATAAAGAAGACGGGAAGAGCAAGGAGAGAGTGTCTGACACGTTTATGCTTAACAAATGAGTCACTGGACGCCCACAGCTGTTAACAACTAAATCCTGATTAAACTGTTATTAATCAGCCGAGGCCAAAGGAGTCATTCCGTCATTAATCAGGTTTTATCCAGCTTCCATTTATCCCCCAAAAATTATACTGCAATGCGAAAAGAGACAAAAATCGCCTTCAAGTTTAATCAGGCCTTCAAATAAGATCAGTTTGTGATCTTAAGTTATGCATTGTAAGAAATGTATTAACTTGGTAGTAGTATAGCATCAGGTAGGTAGCAGAGGGAGATTAATGGGTTAACCTCCTCATCCCTGTTATCTGTGGCTTGTCCACCAGAGTGGCAGTTGTTGCTTCAATATTTCCCTTGGGTGAGGACCATCCAATGCCCCCATTTTTATGATTGGAAACATACTCATTGCATCATTGATCACGACCTTCATTTCAAACAATCTATAATTAAGTCCAGGTTTGACCTGTCTATATTTCTGGCTCTTCATGCTCCACTCAATCTAATAGCCTTGCAGCAGCAAGTTCCTGGGTTTGACTTGAAGCCATGAACTTTTTGCAATAAACTGTGTGAGTCCTCTCTAGATGCTCAGATTTCCTATCACAAGCTTCCCTGTGATAGTTTGGCAACTTTTCTCTGATAAGCCTTTCTTCCCTTCCCTAGAGGCTGCTTGATATGAACAACAACCCAACAAAAAAATAAGCTGTTATAAAAGCTCTGGATGACTATAGGCCAGGCTCATAGTGACTACAGTGTGGCTGCGGTTCTGATCCAGTTGCACAGGTTCTAGGGCAAAACTCATCCATGCTCCTAAATATCCTTTTCCTTATCCTTTTCCATCCTCCTAGCTCCTTTGTTTATTCAAATTTCTGATTCTCTGTTTTGCATATGGTAGTCAGGTCAGCATAAGTTGGTTGATTTTATTCCAAAATTAATCCAAAGTTTTTCCTAACCCTCTGACTTTTCCTTTTTGGCTCCTGCATTGTCTGGCTGGTGATATGGTGCTGCTGCAACATCTGGCAAAAATCAAAACCTTGGAAAACTTTCCACATCGTACAGACCCTATAACCAAACCAACAGTGCACTCCAGGACTAATGTCAGTATACAGACTGACTTTAATGACTACAGATTTCTTTTAGCAGTTGCACAGTAGTCACTGTGATCTATGTTTAGAACATTCCAGTCAAGGTTTGGACAACAACTGTAGTGTTTTAGAGTTCGAATAGGACCTGATGAAATCGGGTCTAAACTAATTTAATTACTTAGCATCTCAAAACAGAGCTGAATGATAAGGTCATAGTTTCTTCACAGTGCTAAAGCTCTGCACACAACAGGAGAAACACACTTGCTATTGACTTGATATGTAAACTAGTATAAATGTATGCTTCTGGTACAAATAATAGGAAAATCTTTGGTTTCTCTTTTGAAGTTATTTGTTAATCTCTGGTCCATTTGTGCCCCAAGCAACAAATCATACAACCCAAAAAAATAACAAACAACGATAAGACAAAAATAACAAAAGGCCAAATAATAGGCTGGTAGACTTAGTAACCAATTGTAGTCTTATTAGCAGTCTGAGTTGTGTGAAAGTGCCTTCTCACATTGAGCACTCTAATAAAATACTCCTGCCTTTACTGATTTAGTATGCAAATAGCAAAAGAGAACTTGTTCATGGAGCAAACAAAAAGCATATCATGCTTCAAAGCCTGCTGCGCTGGTTGGAGAAGCATGTTGCTCATGTTAGAGCTACGCTCAACCTTCCCTCTCAACTCCTGCATGTTCATGCTCTCTAGGGTGACACTTTCAGTGCACTAAGGAGAGCCATTATACTTAGACCTGCTTCCTGTGTTAACTCTTGTGATATTCATTCCAATTAAGGTTTGTTTTTTGTTCTCTTTAAAAAATGCAGAGTCAGTAAAAATACGATGAAGAAATGTAATTGCACTCAAGTCTATCCAGCAGAGAGCATGTATTGAATTATTTGGCGGTTATTATGTCACTAAAAAGAGAAAAAAAGATCTTCAGTGTCGACTTGGTTTGACAATTTTGATCTTTAAATTTGACTGTACCAGTCTGGACTTAACCACAAAATATAAAATATCCGTATTTAAGTAAACATATGAAATGAAAAGCCAAGGTAAGACTTAAAGGTAAAAGACTTGAAGGCCATCAAGTGGTTAAACTCATTTTATTTCAAAGGTACTTTGACATAATTGCAAGTCATAAATCAATAATCTGTTCATATAAGCATTGAAACCTAAAGTGGTGCTCGACATTTGTGCAAGTTTACCCCCTATGGTTGGGTAGGGAGCTGTGGATTGAAAGGGGCGGAGAAAGAAATGTCACTGTGACCTGCTGAAAAGACAAGAGGTAAAGACTGGTTCAAGCTTTTGAAATGAACTGAAAATTGCAGGTTGCAGAGTACAAACGTATGAAAGTGAAGGAGCATTTACATAGATGCTTTGCTATTAATTAAGCTAAAACGAGGAAGGCTATTTTTTCATGAGCTGCTTTAGCTTTGTGAAACAATCAGCCTTCCTGACAACTACAGGCAGAACATTTCAGTCCTAAAAAAGAAATTAGATTATATGGATTTCAAAGGGATAGACAGAGATTATCTGTCCATCCATGCACCTAGACAACTACAGTAGAACTTGCATCAAAATCTTGAAAAAGAGGTAAACGTACATAAGCAGTTGGAAAATAAATACTAGAAACTCCTTCAAGGGAAAAAAAAACCCAAAACAATCAGTACCCTTATTTTCCTGATTACTCTTTTTCTGCTTCCTTCCATTTTACATTATGGTGTTTTTTAATTTCATCTCTTAAAATCCTAAGAAAATTATTTCAAGACTATAGTTCTCATTTACAAGGCCTCATATATGCCAACTGCATCTGTTTCTGAAGTGTCTGCGATGCAGGATAATTTTGGCGAAGGAGACTTAACAGCTGTAAGTAGAAGTGGCAAAACAGCAGCAGCAACATCTGTCTCCACTGCTGTGCCCTTGAGCGAGCAGAAGATTTGCAAACCCTCCACCACAAGTGTTCCTCAGATGAGCTCAAATTCGGAATGTGATTTCAGCAAGAATGATGTGCATAATTGCCAATTGCTGCAGTCATGTTTATCTACTAGAATCATCTGATTTATAATCTGGAGTTTTCCTGGCAAAAAAAAAGGAAAACAAAATCCCTAAAGCCAGGAAAAGCAGATCAATTAGATGCATCTATTCATAGCTTTTACATAAAGCCATAGAACAGCATCAAAACACAAAACAAAAAATTTAGATACATGTAAACTTATTAGGCTTAGCACTATAAGATATTTGCTTAACATCAGTGCCGTTAGTCAATACACTGATGTTTCCATTTTTTATCAGTTTATCATTGCACATATCTTTAGAATTGATAAGAATCCTTATTTGCATTCCGTCAATCAGTAGTTCCCAAAGTATAGCAACATTTACTGATGACAATTGTTTTTCATGAATTTACTATACTTGCTAAAAGAACAACTACCAGTTGATTAAAATGCTTCCATGAGTTTAAAGTAGTTCTTTTTTTTGTGAAAGCATGTGACAGAAGCTAAAACCTTAACTTTCTTGCTACTTGTAACTCTACATTTAGACAACTTCACAAAACTGTTTCTGTTTTCACTTTAAAGCTAGTTATCTACAGTAACTACAGACATTGGAGTTTGACAGTGGTTAGTCACCCTGAACATCGCCTTAGACAAGGGTGTAAGAACCTAAAGAAAAGTCACACGAAGGCAAGACTGAGGGTTGTGCACAGGAGCTTTTAAGGTATGTACTTATATTTTCAAACTGTGACATTGAAAAAAAACTGAGAACCTTTGTAAATGTATGAATAGCATTGGTTAAACTAATTAAAATTAGTTATAATGAATAGATGACTATGGTGACTGTTGGTTTGTTAAATAAAACAGACTCCAAAATATCTTCCCTTTGACAAAATAAGCAAAAAATGTTTTTGAATGCTATAGAAAAGATTAAAAACTCTTCATACAAATCCTTGTTTGTTAGCAAAGCTCTTCTCTTTTGTTTTTGGCTTTCTTACAAATTCTTTTTGTCCATCTCCTCTCTTTTGCACTTCAAACCTCCACCCATAATGTCCACTGTGCTGCGATGTGAAGCCCACAGGAGCTCCAGGGAACAAGCACTGTCATCCTACCACATTATAACAGAATTCTATCTTGCCTATCATGTAGTCCGCTTGTTGCCTTGCAGAGACAGTGTAAATGCTTTCATCGACTGTATTTAATGCAATGTTGCACAGTTTGGAGCTGGGAGAGTAGACACCGAGTAAATTAGGGGTCAACTTCATCCAAAATCATTGCATGGTTCGATATAGTTTATTTAGCTTTCTCCTTTTTATATACTAAAAATAAGCCTGGAAAACCTTAAACATTTGCCACCAAATAGCTTTTTCCTGAGAAGAAAAACAGTTTATTGATAATTCAACTTTGTAGTCTTTATTTAAAGAGTGTGTGAAAGCCATTTCCAAGACTTAGTGAGCGTCTACCTTTTGCATGAATGTGTAAAATCTAGATGGGGACTTAAAAGCAAAAGGGCAAAGGCAAAAAATATAACTCAGCATAAGCAGAAACTGAAGCTGAGATCGCTCTACTGGGACAATTAGTGTAATAACTTATATGCAGAAGTATAATGCTGCTAAAAAAGCTGCTAAAAAGCACGATATAGAACTATGAACCTATAAATAAAGTAGCGTCACATAAACTCCTCTAAATCCAACACACTGATGCACACTATAACTTATTGCTGTCAGAGCAAGACTATTTAACCAGCAGCATCTAAAATAACTGAGGAAAGCAACCATTAAATGTGTTTTCTTTCTCTCTACAATCAGATCTCTTAATTGAAATAAATATGAAGCATTTAAAATGTCAGCGTGAAAGAAAACTAACTTATAAGCTCATGCAGGTTTGCATCTTCAGCCAAGTTGATTTACCCGTCAGTGAACATATGCCACCAGTTAATGTTGTGCATACGAGACAAACTGCATCTGGAACTTTCCTGAATACATTCAGTGGAAAGATTTGGAAACTCATGGGAAAATACAAAATACACAAAATGTTTTCATCTAAAGCTTCACATAAAATAGAAGTTTTTTTTTTCTTTTTTTCAGAAAAAGCCACAAGTTTTCCATTTAAAGATTGTGTTTTACTGTATATCTTGTCATTTATTAAAAAAAAGCAACAATAAATAAGACAGAAACTGTAATAGAGCATGTTGCTGTTGTTAAAGAACTTGTTCAGAGACGAGATTTCAGCCTCTCATGATTCTGTTGATTGCCAAGGCTTTTCAACGTCAGCCGGTACTAGCAGAAGAATATGCTGGGATGGTTTTGGTGTAAAATTCAAACCTTAGTTGCAGTGTTGGCAAAGCAAAGTAATTTTTCTAAGAATATATATGTTCTGTTAGATATAAAGTCAGAACTGATATAACTCCCAGTCACAATAACGATATTTGTAAATTTAAAAAGTTACCTAAAACCTAAATCTGCAGAGGGTATGAATATTTCTGGGCTAAATGTACCAACCTAAATGTGAAAAAATTAAAACAGTTTGTTTTTACTTCGAGGAGTGTTTCTTTTCCCTTGCTGGCATTCTGGATAGTGCATGTGTTTTGGGATCAACATTGTGGAATTCACAATGCTATGATCCACCCTGGCTAGATACTTTACAGTATGGGTAACCAAGTCCAGACCATAGGAGCTAAGATCCTTAACCTTTTAGATGCATCTTTTCTGCAAGACCCCTAAATGAAATGAGTGGTTGGTTACCAGGCCTATTCATAGCCTCATCAAGTGCTGAGGGAATTCAGTCTGAAGGTTGCAGGATTTTAACCCTTTAGGACTAGACTAGGGCATACCTCTTCTACAACCATCACATCATGGTCTTCATTTAATTTTAATCAGTTTTATTTGTAATTTTTAATTGTATAGATTAAAACTTATAGCTCCCACCAATATCTTGCCAATGTCTTTATAACTTCGAATTTCTTTCTTCGTTCAAGAAAACTCACTGACACTGAGTAGTGAAGGATTTTAGAATCTACAAGGACGGCCCTGATTTAAAGTAAATATAACCATTAGTATTATAAAGATGCTCACATCTTTACAATGTTCTCTCACTCTCTTGATATATATATA
>JAUZNJ010029159.1:0-15600 GCA_034780135.1 Jordanella pulchra | reverse complement strand
AGACAAGCCTCTAATCTATGCAATGGGTTAGTTTCATTAGGATTTATAGACAGATATAGCTGAGTATCATCTGCAAATAAAAACTAAACCCACTGAATGCATGTATGAATGTTTATCAATGTTATGGAGAACCTTCGCTGAGTAAAGATACAGACAGAGGTGGGTAGTAACTAGTTACATTTACTCAGTTACATGTACTTGAGTAACATTTAAAAAAAAAGTACTTTTAGGAGTTTTAGTGAAGTGTACTTCTTACTTTTACTTGAGTAATATTTCTGTGAGGTATCTGTAGTCGTGCTTGAATCTCTGACTCCTTTTCCCAGATCTACCCACCTGCTGATATAGAGGATGATTTTCATGGATATAAACCTGAGAAAAACCCGAGTCAGTTTTTGAGTAACTGCCAAAGACAAAAAAGCTACCAGAGTGCAGCCAGGAAATGCTTGTTTCAAAGCAAAATACAAAAGTTTTCTTAGGAAAGAGAAATATAAATACCCAAACGATCAAACACAGACACTTTATAACAGTTATATCACAGAAGAAGCTGATCAACATCTGATGAGTTTATAAATATCCGTAGTTACATGCTTTAAAACCCACTAATCATGACTGGCTTCACTCCAAGAAAACCAACAAAACTTTCTGGACGTGTCTAAAGCAAACCAGAGCCGGAGGACGGCATGTTGTCCTAATGAGGCGCAGCTAATGGTCGCTAAAATCAATCAACACAAAGACCCGTCTGGACTCAGCAGCGTCCATCAGCAGAACAGTGAAAGGAACGAGGAAGTTCTGCCGCCTTTAATACGCAGAACTTTACTTGTACATTATTACCAACTAAAGACACACGTTTCATGCTTTCAGCTGTTTAGACACAATAGAAAGTGAGAAAATTACAGCCTCAGAGTTATTATGTTTGTGTAAAGGAGAAGAATAACAGCAGGAATGAATCCAGTATGGCCTCATTTTCTCAAATGCATTATTTGTTTCCTTTATTGATCATAACAAGAAGGGAAAAAGAAAAAAACATCTTGAAAATATATCCTTAATGATTCAAATGATTCCTTTTCATCCTGTTTCAATAACGCTGCTCACTTTTCTGAGGATTCTTAGTAGAAAAAAGAAAACTGAGGACGACCAAACAAAGGGATTCATTTTGCAGACAGGTGATTATTTCCAGGTGATGAGTTTAAGGAAGGGGAGAAACAGATGGAGTGGAGGGGGTCAGAGGGAGTAGAGGAGTGATCAATAAGTCGGCTCTGGTTTATCAGTCTGAATTAATGGTGATTAGCCTTTAGCCTGCTCTCCAAATCACATTTTTTCACAAACGCAAACCCAATCCTCTAATTACAAATGTCATGTAGCTGCGAGGTGTTATGGACTTCATCATTATTACCAGCTGTTTATGGATCCGTCTGTGTTCCTGGAGTTGGAAACATTTTCTGACATTTTTCTCCAGTGAAAAAGTTCAGTAAAAATAAAAATAAATACGTTTCAAAGACGGCTTTGTTAGAAAACTGTTTCAACACGTTTCAAAGTCGTATAAAGTCTGCATGTAAGAATTTATGCTTTAGTCATTGTGCTTAAATATCTTTTAGTACTTCAAAAAGCTAAATTATAGATGAAATAAGGTTTATCTGTGAATTATCTGCAAGTGATTAGATTCATATTAGATGGAGAGACTGAAAACAAAATGTTGGGGAAACGATTACGCCATAAAACCTGAAGACCCCAAAACACTAAATGTTTCCTTTCATTTTTTAAAATATAGAAATCTCTCACTCTTGGTAGTTGGTTGGACACCGATCAATACAAACAGCTCTGTGGGTAATTTCCCAGCATGCCTCAGGAATCTGCTCTCAGTCACCTCAAACATCTGTTATCTGTGGATCAGTGGTTGTATTTTCCCACAATGCAACATGGTGCAAAACATTCCTGAACTGAAAACACTTGCGTCCATCACTGGTTTCAATAGTGTCATAATGGATATATGAATTTTATTTCATTAATTGTTTCAGCTGCTGGTGTTTTTAAACAGCTGTCATTCAGTTTTAGTTTTCTTCAGTTTAAATCAGCGATGAAAGTTATTGGTTAATAATTTAATATAAAATTAACTGATCGAGTGACAATGAATTGATTTAAAACCTGAATTTTTAAAAATTCCGTCATCTATATGGACAGCAACTTAAAACACAGTATTACTGCATATGAACTACCAAACACAGCAGGAAGCAGGCCTTAACCTCATAACGCCCTGAAACGGCTCCAGAGGGGAAGAGCTTTCCTTCCAGCTGCTGCCGGGCCGATCTGTTCCCACCGGATGGAAACGGGTCTTCTGCTGAGTTCTGGTTCTGCCTGGGCATCAAAGAGGTTCCTTTTATTAGCTGCTTTAACCACTTCAGGCGTCTGAGCTCCTCAGCTTATCTTCACTCTACTTCTAGAGCTAGAATGGCTGCCCTGCAGAGAGGCTGCTTTCAGCTGCTCACAGCCAGGAAGACGAGCTTCAATCCTTCCTCATGTCTCTGATGTAGGATCTGTATTAAATACCAAGTAACATCCACGCTTGGTAGCAGATGGACCCAGAATGTTTGCAACTATAGTACTAAAATATTCATTTATATACAGTAAACTATGTTCCTTTATTGTCACAAGCAAAGAACACATTTTGTATAAAGGTTTGAAAAGTAACTTTGCTGTTTTCTATTGTTTATTTTTTAATTTTTTATAATTCATTTTTTTATTATATATTTAAATCAGATTGCAGAGGAGGGAGATGTGGAGTCAACGAGTCCTGTTGTGTATTTTTCTGCTCGAACCAGATGAGTCCAGTCTGCACACCAAATTAAATTGTGCTGATTGGACTCATGTGGTTCGTTAACCGGACTTGGTGACTCCACATCTCCCACCTGATTCCCACCATTAGCTAACGCCCAGAAGAACGATAGAAATGCATCTTTATCTCTAATTCCCAATTCGTAAAACTCATTCATAAAAACAGAATTAAAAAAAACATGGAAAAAAAAACAAAAATTTGAAAAATAAAATCTTAGAAAACACAAAATGTTTCTTCTTTTTTAAATTTTACAATTCACTTTCTTTGCTTGCAACAATAATGGAACAAAATTCCCTCCATATTTTTACACTTTCCAACCTACAAAACTACTTTTTCCTTCTTGATACATTTTTAATGGCTTTGTACTGTCAAGAAACAGGAAGTTGTTAGAACTGTCTGCACCGGTGCTGTTTATGTGGTAAAGAAACCAATAATGGCACATTACCAAGTTAAGGACAGTTGGGTGTGAAAATGGATTTCCACGTTTCCAAACACACACACAGACTCACTGGTTCCTGTAGAAAAAATGTGTGAAGACACCAGCGATCATCCATCTTACTTAATCCTAGCTACTAATTCAGTGCTCATTCTAATTCCCAATTCTTGACCTTTACGCTTTCGAAATTGTAATTCCAACAAAGCTGTTAGACCCTACAATATAGTGATCTTTGCACTTTTGGACCTCACAGCTAATAAATGTCAAACAAGCCTCCAACACTCACACACACATATGCACCCCCCCATTCATCCAATCACTTAAATGAACCACGGAGCGAGGTATAATTACTTCCTCCCCTTTCCTGCTTCTCTGCCTAAGTTTCTCACTCATCTAAATGCAAATGTAGTTTCTAACCTTTATGCAGTGGAGCTACACTAACAATTGGCTTTGACTACTGGGCGCTCTTTAACACTGAACCACATCACAATTAACAGAGTGAGAAAGAGAAACACAAAGGATCCAGATGATTACGATTGTTAGTGGTGACATCTCTTTTGGGAAGACACCAACTTTTGCAAACAACTGAGTGAGCTTGTATGCGTGTGTGTCCATGTGTGAAAGCTCATTTAAAAGTTTCAAACTCCATGTTAGTTTGTGGGTAAAGTGAAAGTAATGTCATCGGTTTGTCGCTGGTAAATAGAGCAGCCTCACTGCCTTGAATAAATAAACTGCTCTGAGATCTGCTGCTGTTTCTGATAATAATGTTTGCTGCAGGATCCTGTTCTTCATAAATACAGCAGTTGTTGGAATCTTGTTCAAAAGTACAAATCAAGGTCAAATGCAAAGATTCTTATAAATCACAAATTTAAATTTAGGAGAAGATGAAGGCCACAACACATGGGTTTCTCTCAAAGGATGATGTGTGTCTCTGAGTGGAAGCTGATGCCCTCAGTTCAAACCCTCCACAGGTTTTTCCTTCTTTCCAAGTCAAATGTGCACATTCCCCATATGAGAAGGTTTTGTTGAAGTACAGCTTTGTTTTAGGTTAACTAATGAGTTTAAAATGCCCATTAAGAGTCAGCATCACTAGAAGGGTTGAATAGTTAGACAGACTAAATGAAGTAATGCGTTAGAACCCTTAAAACACTGCTGTTCAGAAACACCTTCCTGAAGGTGTTGTAACATGGATGGCCTTCACAGGCAGTAATCAGACAGGAAATGAGCAGCAGAGACAAGTGGAACACACAACAGAACATTTGGAGTCAGAAAGTAAATGTACGTATGCAGAAACTTAGGCCACAGCAGCAGCGTATATAATTCCAGCTCACAGGCTGTTATTTTCAACACATCTTTCCTCTCTACACTCATACGTACATGGTGGCTCCCATTTTGACACTACAGAGCCAGGATCATGTGGGACGTCCGGATGCAAACAGACGATGGTATTGGCCAATCAACCGGACATTGTGATCAATAATAAGTAGCCATAGTGATTGATGCTGCCTCCCCAAATTATCATCAGGAAAAAAGAACACAAGAAACTAGAGAAATATCAAGGGCTAAGGGAAGAAAATGAAATTACAGTGTAAGTACCTGACAACTTGATTAGCAACTATTTTCTAAAGAACTTGAGATAAAAAAGAAGGATTAGATATAGGCCTATAATTGATCCAGTCATTTGGATCTAAAGAAGGTTTAATAAAAGCCTGAGGTACATATCCCTGTAAACAGGGATGGATTAATCACATCTAAAATGGAAATCAGAGGGAATACTTCCCCAAATAACTCTGTAGCACCTGGATCTGACACAAGTTGAAGGCTTAGACAAAGATAATAATTTGCTATCTTTGAAAGCTCATCTGGATCAGTCCAGGCACTGTTTGGGTTCTATATTTAACTCCAATGCTGCCTCACTTTCTGAGGGTGAAAAAGAAAGAAACTGCTTTCATCTCGCTCTTCATCTCAAGCTGGGGATCTTCTCAGTGTTTTACCTCTTTCTAGGGCTACAGTACATCCTCTAAACTGAGATCTCTGATGTTTCTCCAGGTATCTGATGAAGCCACGTCAGCAGTGTGGGAGCTACAGTCCCCAGTGCTCTGATGACCACGGGCACTACAGGCTCTTTCTAGCTCCTCCCTGAGCCTTTGGTATTTCTCATGTTTCTCTTTCTTCCTGATGTTTCCACGTGTCTAACAGTTACATCACCAGATAAAGTGAAGCTTCAACCACATGTAACTGCATTAAACTTCATACATCTTCTTCTGCACAAGTGGTTTGTTAGCGTTTTGCTAAAACCTTTGATATCGAGGTTCCATCAAACTCTGGAGCTTTGAACTATAGAACTGTTAGTTCTCGGTGTGATGAAGTCAAATCTATACAGTCCTTATCTATGGGAATGCTTCCCAGACCTTGGTAGATGGGCTAGGTGTGTGTGTTTGTGTATTTTGTTATTCAGTCCGAAGGGCTCTTATCAGTATTCCATGACAGTATTTATTCACTGCTTCTTTCCTGCAACCAGACACCAATTACTTCTGCCAATCACATGCACACATACACCCCCCTGTGTGTAAAACTCTGAACTAAGTCATTTATATCACTTCCACTTTTACATTAACATTTTTCTGCTTGTTTTCACAGGAATATCAACATGACCAAGAGGTTTTTGTTAATTTAAATAATAAGGTTTGGAAATTAAATGTAATCAGCATAACTTAGAAAAAAATTATGTCTTCAGGTTTTAAATGAAAGCTGCTGAGTGCTTTGGAGACATATTTACACAAAGGGCTTCCCTTTCTAGCATGGCCGCCCTACAGGCACTTGGGGGGGGGGGATAATGTAACCTAGTTTGTGACCTTGTAGTCGTCCACCCTGCTGCGAGGTTACAGTCTGACCCACAATCAGACATAAATCTACACACCGCTACAGACCCCGCAGGTGTTGGCTTTATTCATCACCACATGCTGCCACTTTTTTCTGGTGCTTTTTTCTGCAGTGGGGAAATAAAAAGAGACCCAACCAGCAGGTTTAAACCTAAATACAGCTTTACATGAGCAGGACACATTAGAGCCCCCACACAAATACAATAATCACAGGGACAGAGCTTTCCTCGTCTCTACGGTTATTTAAGTTAGCAGGACACTTCCTTTACACAGCCTTCCTACGCTGAAGACAAAAACATTGACATTAAGGAGGGGAAGCCTTCGCAATTATTATAATTGGTAGAGAAGATAACAACAGACCACCCTTGTCATGAAGCCTTTCTCTTTTGCATCCACTTAACAATTACAGACAGTTTTTTAAAATTTAAAATCCTTCCCATGCCTTCTGAGCTCATTAGTCTGCTTGCCTTATTTACATGAACTTCCACTGAAAAAGAGCTGGAGGCAGGCCGTTCAGACTGGGCAAGACTCATTTACACCTCTTTATTATTCCATCCCAATATCTGACCTGCTGACTTCTAATTAAACCCAAGCTCGACTGCATTTGACAAACTGTTCTGTTACCAATATATGTAAAGAACGTGGACGAAAACTGATGAGCAAACATGCTTGTGTGTCTTTATTCAAGCTTTCTGAGAAGGAAAACTTTCCAGACAGGCCACTGAACAACATTAGGGCTCTTATAAGCCTTTGTCATTTCAATTCAGTTTAATTCAATCAAAACCTACTTCAATAATCCCAAAGGGAAATTAAATGTTACATAATTCATCGGCTGTTTTTCTTAAACTTGTTGTAGGTGCTGAAAACTTTATGCAGGAAGGATTTCCTGTAGTGGTCTGTCTCTGGAGAAGCTTCTGACTGAAGACACTCTGTTGTTTGATGAAGAGGATGCTCACTGTTGTCCATAATCTTCTTCACTTTGTGAAGCGTGAAATCAACTTTCATATATGGATTGTGGTTTGCTCTCTGTAAACTTTTTTGTCGATAACTCTGAGGCGAGGGCTTAGTGTTACTGGAGAATGTATACACAAGACTTTACAGTTAATACCAATAATTTTGCTAACTTAGGTTTGCAGCATTTAACTCAAAAAAGAAATCTAGTCAGCCATTTTTTGAAATCATTTTCTCAGTATCAAATGGTTTCTGGTCCTTTTTTAAGAGTTATATGACCTGACTTTGCCCCTATGTTCCATGTATGGATCGAAGTAGAACGAAGCACCTTGTTTCACTCTAAGTGGTTTAAAGATGCAGAAAAGAAGAAAGGCCTATCCATGAGGGCCTGCCTGTGAATGTGAACTATCTGCAGAGGACAAAACACAAACACCAATTCAGCCTTACTGACTGTCTCCACAGGGAGCCATGCATGACGGTGGCATTAACTTTCAGCAGAAATCAGCCCCAGCCAACCAATTAACCAGCTCTTAAATCTCCTTAGCAAAGACACGGCGTTCAGTGTGGAAAAAAATGAACAGAGGGGTGCGTGTCTGAGCGGTAGTCAGGAGTTAGTCTGAATGATGAGTAAAGGTTAATAAGACCTCAGGAGGGGAAAGACGAGGGGTTTGTGCCATCCCAGAGCTTCCTCCTCCTCCTCCCACCGACACACACACATCCAGACACACCGACGGGGGATCAGCACCAAAGCCGGTGGTCCATTGAGCAGCAGGGTAGTTCATTACTGTCCATGGTTTACACTTGAACTAATACCTCTTAATGCCTCCCATTCTCTCCTCATTACACCATATCTCTATCTGCCCTATTTTCTCATTGTGCTTTACTCCCTCGCTCTCATACCCCCCCCCCCCACTTTAATGCTTAGGGAGTAGAACCGTAGCTCCTATGGCACAGTTAGCGTCCGCTCTAACAGACTACAGTCCAGATGGTCGTGGATGGCTGCTGCTGCTGCTGCTGCTGCTGTTTAAACTTCTCTGGGTTTCTGTTGCTCCTTTGTCAGTTCTGCTACTCTTGGTTTCAGACCGACAGCCTGACAGAATCAGACTGTGGCTCTCTGATAGTTACACCCTTTTACCGTTTTAGAGGCAATAGAGAGAGAGAAAAAAGAACATAAAAGTTTCTGTGTAATTTGAAAGTGGCAAACAGCCTTTGTGCTGTTTAATATGAGAGGAAGCAGAAGTAATTAAGATGAGTTGTGATTAAAAAGAGTCAAGATGCACAAGCTGTTTGGGTTTATGCCACGATGATTGATAAGTATTCATCTACTATAAAGTGACTCAAATACTTGAATTAATGATGAGGAGAAGAAACCAAGTGGCTATAACTCTTGTTCTGATGTTTATTCATCTTCCAAAGTCTGTTATGAACACAAAGTGTTCGACATGAGCCTGTGGAGGGAACTACTGGTGTTAATCAGAGCTGGAGTGTATTTCAAATTGCTCTTATGGCGCTGAAATGGTTCATGCATCTGTTTAATGGGGCTCTGTTCCTGGTAAAAAAAGTGTTTTAATGTGCGACCAGACGCTCTGCTCAAACTGTGGAGAACTTTAACTGTATAGGAATCGTTCAACATGCTTCAGAGCCGAATGGCTGGGATGCAGATCTGTGTTGACATCATCACATAGGTGGTTGTAGCTTTATATTCTGGTAAAAACATTACAGAGACACAGAGATTTTACTAGAAGAAATCCCATCAACACATCAGAATTAGAAAATGCTTCTGGTGTGGTTGGATAAAATAATATAAATTATTTCTGTTTACAAAAACATATGTCTAAGCTTGTGAGTTGCGACCCACTGCCTCTGGAGACAGTTTTCCTCCTAGCTGTGGCTAGCAACGTTAGCATAGCATCTTCATGCCATATAACTTTACACTGTATCTGTGCATTAGTATCTAAATCTGACATCAATTTATGATGGAGTTAATTAATGAACCAATTAAATCACTTCATAATAAATTGGTTTATAAAATCTAAAAATATCACTTCTCATTGTAGAACTGTGTGTGTGCGTGTGTCAGTCTGTGTAATATATATGTATATATTTAATAATTTTAGGCTTCAGACTACACTATAGGATAGATTGGTGAATACATGGATTCTCTCGGTGCTTGATGCTGTTAACACATCAACTGACTGTAAAGTGAACTCATGGTTGATAAATTCAGGCCTCATTGTATCGAGTCTGCATGGAGGCCGTTAAAGATGCACATGGAGAGTAGTTTACATCCTATGAGTATTTATTAAATGTGTCCCTTCGGACAGAGTTCTGACTTATTATTGTTCTTCACAGAGTGAAGAAGTTACTCATATTGGGGGGAGCAGCCAGAAATGTAACTCAAGAGTGGAAATCCTCATATTTTACTTAAGTAAAAGTTAAAAGTAGAGAACAGTTAAACTCCTAAAAGTTTTTCTTTTCACAAGGAGTTACCCAAGGAAATAAAAATAGCCACCCCCTCCTTTGAAAACCAGCTCTTATTTTCCATCTAGTCCTACGTTACATTTAAAAGCCTGTTTCTATGACATCTTCCTCATACAAAGGAAGATAAAAAACATTTTGTTAACCATTTTGTTATGTATCACACTCTTTCATCATCATCTTTTTAAAAGGCAAATCACATAAAAAAATTCATCAAGCTGGTGTTTAGTTTTATTGCTTAAATGTCGATGCTTTAGGCCTTCAGTACCTGAACTACACCTCCCAGATCATAGGTGCTTCAAATATACCACTGGTAGGACATTACGCACAATCATTAGCCCCTCTGTATTTATGTCTGTAGTTTCATGTAAAACAAAATACAGGGAGGGGGGGTGCAGGGGAACAAAAAGAGGGATTTTTTTCTAATTTTTTGTCGATGTCTGCCGAATGTTTTGGTGCTGCATAGATTTAGGTTAAAAATAAGCCCAAAAGCTCGGAGTTATTTAAAAATGTCTCCGGCTCTGTAGCTGTCCAATGAGTCAAAGTTGGTTTGAATGTATTTATAGGACGTTCATGAGACGTGTTCCTAAGAACAAAGGACAGAGACACAGATTAAATATAGATCAACACTGTGTCTGTTCTCGCATGTCTGCCAGATTTCTTCTCTAACTTCGGCTTTTTAAAAACATTCCAATCAGGTTTTCATCTGGTTGCTGTAACATTGTCCTTTTTGATTTTTAAACAGGGCTCCTGTTGTGTGAATGTTCTTTAATGGCTCCCATTAAACATGACAAGACGACTGGGAGCTGCAGCGCCGCTAGATGAAAGAATGATGAGCATGAAGATCACAGAAGAAAAGTCCCGCCTGTTCCCTTCCAAGGAGCAGAAATGACGGAGAGAACAACACGTGACTTTACAGTAAAGCTCCTCTTTAATGACTGGAATACGCCGAAGGATTTCCCAGAAATATTCTCAAGAGTTTCATCCATTATTACTTAGTTAAAAGTAGAACTGAAACTGATTCACAAACTTCCCACATATTGTGGACTTTTAATGGATTAATGTTGAAAATAGTGGTTTAACAATTGTTTGAGTTCAGTTGGTGCTGCTTTCTATTGTAACCTGGAGAGACTCAGAGAAAAAGCAGCATTTAGAAGGTTTCATTGACTTAAAGGAATTAAGCTTTTGAAGCCCAAACCTCAGCAGACGTTGGCATTGAAAGCAGTAGATCGGTGTGAGCAGGTAGATCTACGTCAGAGACGTCTTTCCCTCCAGAGTCCGAAACTGGTGGTGGAACAGAGACTGGAGAATGACGCTGTCTTACGTCTGTAGTGTCTCCAATTAAATTAGAGACACTCAATACAACAACGGTCAGCTTAACGTTAGGGAATGACCTGATTTTGTCCTCTGTGGTTTGGATCAGAATAACATACTTTGATGAGTTAATTTTATATAATTTACCAAACACATTAAGGAGCAGCTGGAGACCAGCAGAGCCAGAACTGACAACCACTAAATCATCAGCGTACATGTTTGCTGGTTTACGATTGTTCCTCCAGTGACACAGCCAGTTTAAAACAGGTTTAAAGAAAAACAAAAATAAAGAAAATACAGTGCAATAAATAATAGAAGCCACATATAGTGAATATATATCGTTGCTGCAGAACCAGTGTTTGTGTTATTAATTATACAAATCACAGTTAGGACTGCCAGAATTGTTTGCAGATATATTCCAAGTGTTATGAAGTTTGATTTTTCATTATAATATGTTCAGTTTCTAACAGAGGCTGTTTACGGTTAGCATCAAGATCAAATATTTTCTCTGATATATTAGAACAATGTGGTACAATGACTGGGTTGCTCATCGAATTTGATTTTGATTCCACGTTAGCTTCTGATAATGCTGTTAGCTCTAGCTTAAATGGTAAACAGTAGATCCAAAGCCAAACACATTTTTGGTTCCAACTTCAGACAGCAACTCAGTGTAGGATCGTCTACATTTACAGCAGCCAGACGCAACACGATGAAAAACAACTCTGCTAACGTTAGCCTTCCTGTGTCCAATCAGACCTAACCATGTCATCAACCCAGCATGCATTGCACAAGTGAAAAAATAAGAGACCTCCATAGGTTAAAAATATGGCAAAACATATATAATTTTGAAGTAAATATTTTATTTTTACTTATCACAAATGTTATTCTTTAAGATAGGAAATGAAAGGCCAACATGTTGGATGTGGATCCATTTAAAGAGACTGGAGGCCAATTTCAAGGCATTTGGAAACAGCTGTGATGCTAAGTCTGTTTCTTTTTTCATAAAGTTTCATTATTTCAGAGTAAAACGGAGGTATATATGCTTGTGAAAAAAATCATTCTCACCTTGTAATGTAGTTTTAATCAACATTAACAAGATGCTAATGTTGTTTCAAAGTTGTTTATATTCAGTTTGGGTTATGAATACAGCCCTAATGCAGCATCACAGCCACAGAGGGACATAGGATTTATGTTTATATCATTTATACCTAACTGCATGTAGATCAGAATTTGGAGTAATTCATTTTCTTATTTTTGATTATATCAAAACAATGGTTATTTCGTCAACCCTCCAATCTATTCCTGTTTGCTTTCTTCTTTGCTTTGCTATAACATTAATTGATTATTAACGGGAAACAATCATTAAATACTGAGATCCAACTTGTTCTACATATAAAACAAAATGGGAACTTTTATTATCAAGGAAGAGTTTCAGAGAAAACAGTTTTCATTTTACCTGTAATGTAAAATATTCCTGTTTCCAGTTCATGTTGTTTCTGATCTGCTATCATCCTCCTCCCAGTTCCTCCGCCATCGTTTGTCATTTCTGCTTTCCATCCTCCACAGTCAATCGCTCCTCCTCATCTCAGACCTTTCTCACTGTTATCTGCTCCTATCACCTCTCCTCCTAATCTGTGGCAGGCAGCTACAGAGCCGTGTGCTGGGCTCCTCTCACTGTAGAAAATGTTGGTCTATCTGTCCGTCCACCTGGAACTCCAACTTCCAGTCCTTCCTTATCTTTTTAAGGAGCTGAGATTCCTGTCGAGGGTAATTATCTGTTAATCAGCTTTAGGCTGAGCCAACACACACCTTTTGACACAAACAGACTGTTTTCACTTCCTCTGTGCTTTTCTGCTGACAGACAGATGAACGACTGCAAAGAGGAACCAGATGAACCAACAGGAACGTGGAGAGCAGCTGATGAAAGTGGGACTAAATGGAAGAACAAACCTCTTGAAGGATGTTTAAACAGGGCGACTGGAATAGTGAGGAAGGAGTGAAAACCAATCAACAAAGACATTTAAAAGGGGAGGAATGGGAGGAGAGCAGATGCTGGATCAGAAATGTGTGCACAGGCAGTAGGCCTGTATGAGTCAAGTGTTTGCCGTTTGTTCAGATGAGAGCAAACAGCTAGAAGACGCTTTTGCACCTTCACACTGCTGCTATGAAAATAAATATGTTTGTGAGGCTTTGTGTGCATAACAGTGTAAATAATGAAAGGAAAATGTTCAGGAGCCGAGCAGATATTGGGAGTTTTGCTTCTGTTTTTCTTCTCAATCTTGATCAAATCAAACCTGTTGTTTATGAGGGATTTCTCCTTTAGCTGCGTAGAATCGGATGTTTATTCCTCATCCCTTCATTCAGAATACTTCCCTCCGAAAATAAACTTCCCTTTTTACCATAAACCTTTCATTTTTTACACAGTTTGAAAAACAGAACATTTTCCTCATTCAAGTTTGTTTCACAACAGATTTGGTTTCAGAGCTTTTTGATTTTAAATGGCTTCTTTTTCTCTGCGCTATTCACCGTGTGCACAGTAGCTACGTGATTGGAGGAGAGACGACGCCCAGTAACACTCTTTAATATTAAGCGGCAGCTACTTTGGGTTTTATTTTAAATAAAAATGTAGTAAACGGGTTGGTTTAAAAAAAACAATGCCATCGAAAAAGTCGTCAGACACACGGAGCTTTTTCAACCAAAAAAAGCAAAGAAGTCTTGATGTTTCTGAGCCATTAGAAAAGAGCCACTGAAAGGTACCAGTCTGTCTGTACATATTAATATTTCTATTTTTTTACTGTTGCATTCGCAGCAATATGAAAGCACTGAATAAATGTATGGCGTTTCATTTGTTTTTGGTTTCATTTTTAGCTAAATACAAAAACCTAACAAAAGCCTTTAAACCCTGTAACTGCAGGATCATCGTCCCACCAACTTTCATTACAAAGCTACACCCTTGGCTGGTTGTTTTAATTATTCACTGAAAGATTTAAATATTCAGTTGTGTATCAAATAAATAAATTAATGCTATTTGTACTTATTTTCAAATTTGAATGTATTTATTTCCTAATGTATTTTAGTCTTCCATGCAGCACAGGGATTAGTTTCATGAAGTCAAAGGCTGAAGGTTTTCTGTTCCTCAATGACCTTTAACCAGAACTTCATCTGCTTTCCTCAATGAGTGAAAGAACTCAGGAGGCAAAAACTGTTGAGAAAAATAACGTCCAACCACTGGAGCCATCTGCATAACTAGTGGCGGTTATATCCAGCATTTAACACCTTTTCTTGAACCTCCATCTGGTTCTGTTAAACTTTATGCAGCAGTCTTCCAAATGATGGATTTAAGCACTAAAACAGACATAGACAGGAGTTCTAATGAAGTGGAATGAAATTATAACAGGCGTTTTTTCTTATACTGTAAAGTTAGATGATTTTCATATAAAATATTTGAGGCCGGTTCAGAGCCGCCCTGCTAACATATCCATCTTCTGAGTAAGATCACCCACACAGTCTGACATAAATCAAATTTAGTCACTGTGAGAATAAAGTGGGGGGATGCTCAGATATCATCTAATATATCTCCTTCCTCTCCTCTCTCTCCTCCAGCCACACTCTATAACTGTCTTTATTACCTTCCTGCTGCTACCCACACTTATTTGTCTCATTTCTTCTTTTATTTTCCTTCCTGTCATCCACAGCCCTCCCAGTCCCCCACTGAAGCTTGTTGATTCAGCTGACTAAGCAGCCTCTCCTGCCTAACATCATTTATTAAATATAGATTAATTACTGTGAAACCTTGTTAAGCTTTGCTAAGACCTCCTGCATTTAGCAGGAGTTGTTTTAATTAGAGGAAAAGAAGTTTTTAATGGGCTGCACCATGTTACGTTCTACACCTCCGACATCACAATCAGCTCAATCACAGCCTGATTCGTCTCATCCTGCCACCTGAGGAAGATGCTTTGCTACATGTGTGAGTGTATATATATATATATATATATATATACATATATGTAAAACAACAAGCAATACTTATCAATAAAAATGTTTTGATTAAATGTCTAACAATTATCTGTTGTTGCAAAGCTATATAGTAGCATCTCTTGGCATCTCTTGTGAGAAAATGCAAGTGTTGTGAAAAAACAGTGTTTTAGATCAATTTTTCTACATTTTCAATATTTGAAAACTTTATTCTTATAGGAAATGGAATGTGTAGCAAGTGAACTTTCCACAATAAAAATCTTTTTTTTAAAGATCTGATTTTTCACTTGTCCTCCATTTGTCCTTTCTACCCTTCATACAATAGAAAATTCTGAGAATGAAGCCTCATATCTAAATTTGCATTAACAAATGTACAATGTTGAAATTAATTTGCTCTATTAAATCTACCATCTGACTGACAAACACTTGATGATATCTTTTGTATAAATGCTTATGAATAAATTCAGCCATTAATGGGTTAATAATGCCCTTTTTTTTTCTAGTAAAGGTCTGATATCAAACCTTTGGCTTAACAGAGGAGGCTTAACCTCCTCTGTTAAGCCATCCCATAATAGAGGAGGCGGCCTTAGACATAATTTATCCCCCACATACAAAGCACTTTTAGGAACCTTACCCAAAAGATTCACCTCACACCTTCCTCCATCTGACTCAACAGAGCCATGTGACCGAAACCACTCTGACGACCTACTTAACGACCCATCAGAGTCACCTTT
>JAUZNJ010029158.1:0-15600 GCA_034780135.1 Jordanella pulchra | reverse complement strand
ATAGATAGATTTAATTTATTTAAGTATATGTACCAAGGGTTTGAGAATGCTCTTTAACCAATCTGATGAGTTTAAGCTATGTCCTTATCAGATTACATATAATCATATCTTTTGAAAGTAGGCAGACAGAAGCGAGGGGAAGACATGTGGGAAAAGTCGACCAACTGGGTCTCGAACCAGCAACGGCTGCATCCGGTCACACGCTTAACCACTACAGCAACACCATGCCCAGTTAACTATAACATTTAAGCCTGTTTTGTACTTGCCATGACCCAGATGACTGAGAATGTACTCAAGTGTAGAGCAGTAATTATCCATCAACTTTAGGAAGCACCTACCTTGACCTTGCTGCGCCTGCCCAGTAAGCACCAGGCCCACTTCTTTACGATGAATTGGCTCTTTTAGCTCTTAATCTGCACAGTAACAGCAGCTATTCTGTTTTAAGGTAATGTCTAAGTCATCAAAGCTGAAGATGTGTTTTTCTGCTATAAGAGGTCTCTGACTTTATTCACCCTTTTTAAAGAAGAGTCTTATCAATAGAAGTGCTGTGATACCAATGCTGCAGTGGCTCTGGTGGTGTCCTGAAACTGGCATAACAAAACAGAGAATGTAATCACAGTGAAGGCAGGTGTCTTTCTTCCAGGATTGGAAAAATAGCACCAGAAAACAACCAAGATTTTATAATAAATTAATACTCCGTATTACCAACCGCAATATTTCGTCATATATGCGAGCCCTTTAAAGACGCTTAAAAACATGATGTAGAACCTGTAAAAATGTTGACATAGGAGGGAAAAGCTGCTTCGCCTACAGGTGAATGAAGGTTGGGTTTTTTTGTGATCTTAAAAACATCTTGTGCCAGCAAATGCATTTCCAGCCGGAAGCAGCAGCTACTCCCCATCAAACAGAGAAATCATTTGTTATAGTATCACACAGAGGAGGCCTGTGTTTTGTCTCAGAGAGAAGGCCTCAGACTTTTACCGGGCAGATGTTTGGGTTGGATCGCAGTGTGGTAAAACGCCACCCTTGCATCTGGCTCGAAGTCTGCAGGAATACAGGAATAGAGTACTGAGAAAGCAGGGAACACAACTCCTCTTTCAACACAGATTGCATGATAGAGGAATGTTCTTTCTGCATCTCCAAGTATTTTCTTTTATGAGCATACCAGAAGAAAAAGAGAAAAAAAGAAAAGAAAAAAGAGCTTGAGCAAGAATCATTTGAGGAATTTAATTTTGTTCTGGCTTAATCACTTGGGATGTTTGTATTACACCTCAGAAACCGAGTCTGCAACAAGTCCAGTGAATTTTATTTTGTGCTGAGCTAATGAATCTTATGAAGGAGACTGACATAAAATATCACTCCTGCCAAGTCAAAAATTGAAAATAGCTACAAACAAGTGTGTAAACAACTTTCGGGCTCAATAAAAAAAACATGTTTTCATATACATTAATTTCTCTGTTTGTTATTCTGAGCTCACATTCCTAGCAGACATCTGTCTGGCTTGCCTGAAACAACCCAGGCAGCAGAAACATACCAACAGATTCAAATCAGCAAGTACAAGTTGTCTAAAAAGAACCCTGCTAACGCAAAAAATACTCAATTTAGTTGTGATCAGCTCCAACCAGCTAAATCCTTTAAACACTTCTGTTCAATTGTGCATTCCTGCTATATTAAGCTGCTGACTGTGAAACAGATTAAAAGCTAGTTTCATTAGGTTATGCAGAGATTTTTTCCCTTTTCCACCAGGAAAGCAGGCAGGCAGGCACCTCCCATCATGCCCTGCCTCCCTCTATAAGTATCAGCTATCGGCTGCCAAAAGGCTGCCTGTGGATATTAATAGCAACACTTGCCACCACAGTTGTGTGGGTCAAGGTGGAGCTCAGCCTCTGTTAAACAATGCACCGAAACTCATATGAGAACCAAACGAGAAAGAAGAGATGAGCTAAACAGACTGATGTTCTCAAAAGCTTGAGATAAAAAAAAGAAAGCTTGAGTTCATCTGTTAGATTTATCAGCAGCAAGGACATTGTGCAACCCTAAGCTAAAGACATGCTGGAACATATCTGCTTTAAGGTTATACTTTATCTATTCACAATCGTTTATCCATTTAATTTACTTTTGAGGATTTAAAATAGAAACAATGGTAGTTCATAACCAAGAATTCACTTCCTTGATAAGCGTGTAGTTCGACGTCTGAGTGGCTTTCCTCCAGGCTGTCCTTTGAGCTCCATCTTTCATCTCATCAGCTCTTACCAGCTTCTCAAGTTTGCTGTTGTCAGTTCTTCCACCTGAGCTGTGGATCTCTGCAGCTTCTCCAGAGCTATCCTAGTCATGTTGGCTTCTTCTCTGGTAAATATCCAGACTGCCAGTTTAGAAGGACCGGGTTTGACATAATGATTACTAATATTCAAAGTAACCTCAGAGGCCTTCACAGAGCAGCTGGACATAGACCGAGACTGAATGACTCACAAGCAGACTCTGTCTACTTAAGACAATCAGTCTCACAAGATTATACTTATGGGTAATGGACTAATTATTTGTTAAAGAAAAAGAAAAAGGCATCATTTAACTTCTACTTGACAATTAGATGGGCTTTTGAAATCATTTTCAAAACATTACTCCAAAAACTTTATGACATGCTCACAGTAGGGCTGTTTTGGGTTTTATTTCTAAATAAAAAAAACATACCTTGATGTTCCTATTAGGGACACAAAGAACAACCATTTCTATTTTTAAAAAATGCAGCTATTCATAGAAAAATGGGTTGTAGAAATGCAGTTTAAATTGCTGTCACAAAAAGAGATTTATGGACATTTCAGTTTAAAATTGAGTCTTTTTTGGTTTTGGTTTGCAGCCTACAGCTTCTGAAGTCAGATAAATTCAACTTTGTTTTAAACAGTAAAATGTTCTTTTTTATATATAACATTATGTTGAAGGGATTTGCAAAGCCTTCTTAAAGTAATCCCTTGCCTATATTTTTAAATTAACTAGCGGGACTAGCACCATCATAGGTGTAAAAAGTCCCGCTTTTACACCTATGATGGTGAAAAGAGTTACAATTAAGAGGTGAAGACCTAGGGTGGTCTTTCAGAGTGGTCACATATGATGAGGCAAATGACATCAAAACAAACTGACAGGGTCCAGAACTTTCCTCTTTAATGAGTCAGCCCTTCCTTTGTTCTCCCAGCAAAAGTAAACCCCAGAAAATAGACACAGGTTAGACACAGCAGAGCCTTTTTTGTAGTCTGCGCTCTGAATATCTCCGTAAGTGCCTGACACATCTGTCCTCTAAAGACAGGGACACGGCAGATTGAATCCAGTCAGCAGAAATACAGAACCACATGTCCCGGTGAGTAACTGTGAAACTAATATCTCCGCTCTGTGGAAAAAACAATGACACGCTGTGGTGCACGCAGCAATGCGAAACAAGCTGGAGCTGTGGTTGGGCACACATGCACACACATGTGTTTTGGTATCAGTAGTGACGGGGTTAGGTAAACATCTATGTTGATAGCACTGAGCTGGAGCTGGCTGCTCTGATTGGCTTATCTCTTCATGATGGCTTCAGATATCCTGGTAGCGAGCCAATAAAAACACCAGAGGGAACACACTGGCCCTGTCCACAGCAAGAAAACATTTGGAAACAGTAAAGGAGAGGACATCTGATGTGAACCGAGGTTTTAGTTACTATAGGTTGGATATGGCATTAGTTGTTAGGCTTTTCACTCCTCTTGGCAGCTGTGTTTATCCACAGATAGAGCGCTGGAATTATTTCAGGTTGGGATGAATGTGGAAGGACCCTGCAGGTTGTGTGTTTTTGTATAGGTCATACAGTAGTTGCATACTGAATTTCCCTTTGGGAGTTAAAAAGGTAATATTGAATTAAAGTAAATCCTCATCTTCACCTGCAAAGCAGCCTGGAAACTGATTTAGGCTAACCTGCTGTTTGTCTATCATTCATGAGAAAATTCTTATGAGAAAATAAAAAGGAATACTAAAGGCCACCTAAGAAAGCCATCGTAGAGCCTGTAAAGTGAGTGGGTGCACAAAAGTGGGCATCTTTAACTTGTGGCACAAGGGATTTTTCTCCCACAATTTTCCTTTAACAGTTCCACATGAAGTACAGTTATGATTCCTCATTTTTGGGGAGTCTACCTTCGTTTGCAATATTTTTTGGTGATTGTTGGGATGAGCTGGCTGAGGTAAATCCATTGGTTTAGATCCGAATCTCTCTGTAAATCTGACTATGGCTCTTTTTCTGTCAGATGGAAATCAGGAGGAGGAGCAGTCACCTTTTCAGGTTTCATGACTGATAGTTAATCTCTTAAATTTAATTGTTTATTTTTTCAACTTTCGTAATACCTTACTTTTTAGAACTTTGAGATAAATATGTAAAGTGAACCATAAAAATGTTGCTTTTCATTATAATTTTTTTAAATCTTTATTTTCATTATCTCCTCCCCCTCCATAGCTTAGGACCTGATCTCTGTTTTACAAAAGCTGTCTAACTGCCATTAGGGCACAACATTTGCTAATCTAAATGAAGCAGATTAAACATGTTTAGCTGTCTCATCCTTTGCCTAAGTACTCTTTGTGTAAAGTTACATATGGCAACTATGTTTCCATAGTAAAGGAGCTAACTGTACTCAACTTAGTATGAACAGCAAGTTGCAGTAACCGTTGTCCGTACAGGAACAATTACTGCTCATTGTGGTTCTTTTACCTGTGAAGTACAGTGGCTGAGAGGTGTACTGCAACTGCAAGATATGCAGCAAATACAAAAGGTGAGGCTAAAACAAAAATAGGCTAGCAAACATAAAAATCAGACTAGGACTCTCACACGTAAGACAGATGAAAAAAAAATGCTGCTAAAGGGAAAGGCTGCAATCGCAGAAGAGACATAAAGAGCAAATGCACTGCAAATACAAAGCCTGAGGAGAACATGTGAATGATAATATGACTCCTGATAACTAACGGCACCCTAATTTCTAGCTACCATGTGAGAGATTAGGGTGCATCCATTGAATTACAGTCAATTAAAGTCCATCCATCCATCCATACATCTATCATACCTGCCCCCCTTTATGGGTTGTAGGAGGACTGGTGTTTATCTTCACACAAAACTCTAACGTCAAGAGAGATTTGCTTCCAGGAGATGGTAGGAAGGCATGAATTATAGAATAAGTTATTGATTCATATGATCTGCCAATCACAGCAGAAAATGTAGATTCTCATTGCTTTCTGCGGCTGCTGGAGCCTCCAGTGGAGCCTATTTTATTACACCTGAACACAATCCCACACAGAGCTAACTGTGATCTGTGTTGTGTCTTTGTGGCATTATTCCAGTGAGCCACAGGTCTTCCCAGAGGACGGGGCTGAACATGTAAGCTTATGGCTCTCATACAATCCATCAAACCCAGTCAGCTGGAGCCTATAAGGAATTAGCTACCGGTCATTTAACACCTACCGTAGGTTTTTGTCTGTATGGTGACTTGTAGCTGCTCATTGATAGGCGTCCTGGTCTCTGTTCTCCAAAGTTTCTCCCAAAGTTATTACCTTGATCTGAACTTCCAGTGTTGCCATGCAAAACCCTTCTGAACATCTTGCTTCCCTATCTTGTCCCTGCAGTTCCTGTTGTAATACAGTTACAGTACCATCACTCCCGGACCAAGCTAGTCACATGGTCTTGAAAAATTAAAAAGAACATTGCTGATTTCTGTTCTTACAGCTTTATCTAGTGAGCCCTGATCAGTGCTCTATACTCTTCGTCCTCACAGTGATTGTCCAGTCAGACCAATAATGTCTTTGAAACCTTTTATCTAAAAAACCTGTTATATTTTCATTCTTTTCACTTATTATTTTTTGTTCTTTTTTATGTTTACAAATGGGTTATACATTATATTTTCCAGTATTTATAGAGCAATTACACCACCAGTGAGTTAATTACTTTGAATCTCCCCTTGTTCCAGATATCTTAGCCTGGAGATTATAGTATTTTTAGTCCATCAAGGACCTCCACTCAATGTTTGATAAGTATTTGCTCAGATCAGCTCTTAGAACTCATATCAAACATTCTTAGTCTTTGCTTTCTTCATATATTTCTGAACATATATTGGACCTGAATTTCCACACACTCTTACACTGATGTCAATATTCTCTGTGACTCTGGACACAAGACATGATTACCCAACATACATACCGAACACTAAGTCATATTCCTATTATTACTCCCTGGTGACTTCCCTATTACGGGTTCTTTGGCAAAATCAAAGTCCACTTTAACTCTCCTCTTGTACTTTAAAAAAAATGATATTTTCCTGAGATTCATTTGCAACTTCTAAAGATTCACAGCATATTTCATTAAATACTGTATCTGTTATTTGTTTGCTTCTTTTATTGCAGGGTTCAAAACACTCAAGAGCTTGCTAAATCTTCCTTAAACTCTTTTACAGCCAACAAAGGGATTCTGTTAGCTTTTCTAGGAAACATTCAAGCAGTTCTTGGAAAGTCTTTTGTTCTTTTAGAACTCGACTTGAACTCTTCTGTTCCTGTTTTTTTTATTATTATTATTAACCACAGAATAAATAGCTTATGCTACTCAAAGTCCCCTCCCTGTACTCATGCAGCTGCTCAGAGGTGTGGATGACTTCTGACAACAAAGACATTTACTGAGTTAAAGCTTTAAGATTTGAGTCAGATATGCTTTGCCAATAATGATAATAAAGAGACAAGGAGTGCAGCCAAAAGAGAAACAGAAATGAAGTTATAAAACAATGTTACCACAACCTATATCTGTGTTTTTCTTATTTCCATCCTCTTGTGAACACCAGGCAATTTTTCTTTAGTATGGGTTAAAAGTAAGTGCATCCAGTTGTAGCTGTGCTTTCCCTGCCACAGGTGACCGCAGTTTTTTTTCTTCCCCAAAGTTGGCTCTGAAGGGAAGTAGAGGAATACAATATGTCCCTGCCAGCTGTGTTCACAACACAAGTACACCATGTAAATCTGAACGAGGCCCAAATAAGAGAGCTTTTTTTTCCTCCTTCTCAGATCAAGTGAAGATTAGCAAATAAATTGCAAAGCCCAAAATCTGGAACAAAGCCGCAGACATACTTAAAGTAAGAAGTGGTCCAGCTTGGACAAAACAAGTGGAAGCACCTGTTGAAGATACAACATGAGCCTGCTGATCTCTTGTATCGGTTGCTGCTAAATTATGAATGAACAATTTATGTTTTTCCTCTCCTTAAGTCTTAGGAGGCTGTTAAAAAAGACAACCCCCTTCTATTTTTACCAGGTTTAGGTGTGTTTCTTGTATGGTCTTTATTGTGGTGTCTTTGACTGGTTTAGGCAAAGGATGCAAAAGCAAATTGATGGATGTGAGAGGCCTACATCGTATTATGTCATGACAGTAACCTAGAAAAGGCCTTAGCTTAGAAGAACACTACTACTACTCTGATGACCCATGAACCAGCGTATTTACCCGAATCAATTAAGACACGATAGTTGCCAACATTTCCCCCAGTGACACACATGGCTGAAAGAAGCAGCAAGCAGGTTCGGAATAGCAAAATAAAAACTTCTTTTAAATGCTTTAAAACTACATCAGTAACATTGTCATGAGTCATTCTGCTATTTTTATTGAATTAATCATCTTAGGTGCAGCTTATAGTAGTGGTTTAATGGAAAGTTTGCAATGGGTTGAAAATGTAGGTGAAAGGCCACTATGTCCCTTTCACAAGAAGGTCACTTCTAAACAGAGGGAGTAGGCGTCTTAGTTTAAGTTGAATAACAACCATTTAATTTACTTGAATCATGTTGCACAGTGGGCTGATCCATTTAGAACTACTTTTTACTGGAAATGGTCCATTATGAGGTGTTAGCTGTGAAGATCTGGGCAGACTGGTGTACTCTGGTGTTGTCACACACCCAAATACAGTCCTGGCTGTGTATTTCACATAAAATGACATTGCATTCACTTTGATTCATTTACTTTTCATGCTCGCCATGTACAGTTACTCATAATCCAGATTTAATCTCAGTTTGTACTTAAACCAAACCTTAAACCTATAATTCCCCGAGTTAGAAAGCTGATCTTTAAAAAGTAATGTGATTGCGTGAGCAGATTTATGTCCCCCTAACATTAGAAATATACATAGGAACACATCATATGGAGAGAGCCATTGAGTCAAAGTGAGCCCCTAACTATACCCACTGCTGTGTTATTATCACAGCAGGGGTACAGCTCTGTTATCTCTCACCCTTCGCTCCCACTGTTTTACTACGCCAGTAGATGACAGCTTCGCAAAGCCTGGGGCCCCCAGTTGCTCTGTATATGGCCTGTTACATAAAGTCCTCTAGCGATGCTGGCTTGTTTGCTGCCTTTCTTTTTCCAACAGCAACACCTTATAAATGATTTCACGTCAGATTTTATGTGCAAATTAAGGCTTTCGATTCTGTTCCACAATCGAAATCACAATGCTGCTTTTCTTTCTCTCTTTCGCATTCAGGAGAGCCGAGCTGGCCCTGCAGGCAAGGTTGACCAACCGTGACGCCTCAAAAAGGGATTTGTTATTTTTTTTTTGCTCCAGAAACAAACCGCTATCTGTGTGTGTATGTTGCTAAAGTAAAATACAATCTGCAAATTATAAAAGCACCTCTTAGCCTTTATTAGAGGCTGTCTGAGCAGCAACTGGACTCTAATCGTTGGGGAAGTCCTAACCTCTTGAATGCACATCAAGAGGAGCACTGTTTCTTTACCTTCTTTGTTGAAGAGCGCTGACATGAAAAGGTCCGACAAGGGTAAGGGGAGTCACCTTTTCAAGACTAGCCATACCGAACGGCATGGTTGAAAGAGCAAGTCCGGTGGTCCCTCAAACCCCCTACTGCTGCGTCTGGCCTTGGACTGCCTGGCAAGTCTGGATGCTTTTTCATAAAAGCTATTGTCAATAGTGAAGAATGTGTGTGGCAAGCACTGGCCTGTTTCAGCATATCCAAACAACAACAAATAATTCAGCATGTAACTATTTTTCCTAAAAACAGACATTGTTTATGTGCTGTTCAGAGCCCAACCTAAAACACTGGGCAGCTCATCCAAGAACATCTAATGAATTAGAATATCAATAGAAAGTTCATAGTTTGTCATAAATGTGTATGATACAGATTTTATAAAAAATAGGATTATTGTTTCAAAGTGATCATTTTTGGTAATTTGGGCTTTTTGCAAACAAAATCGCAGAATTCAGTTTCTTATCAATCAGAAAAAATATATTTAATAAAGAAAATAGGCTCCTTTTTAATAGTGTGAGGTCACCTTCATCATTGGGTCTGCTGGTTTTCATCATACTCCGTAGAGCCATGCAGCATTCAGGTCAGGTTTGCTTGCCAGGTTGAGCAAACAGAAACAAGGTAGTTATTTAACCTGATTTTGACTCCTTTGGCAGAGTGGGACGTTTCCAGAACCTGCTGGAAAATTAAATCAGTATCTTCATAAAGCTTGTAAGCAGAATAAGATATGAATTGCTGTTGCTGCTGCTCTGATTTTGAAGCTCGTAAAACATACCAGACAAATAGTTAGATACCAAGGATCCTAAAATCAACAGTAGCTGTGTTTCCATTACAAATGTGCTCAAAACTATGTCGATATTCTGCTAATTTTAAAAATGCTTAATGTTTAAATAGGAAATATAATTGAAATGGATTGTTCACATGAAAACAACATGTCCGCGTTGGATGTTAAAGAGATATTATGTAAGTTTTTACTGAACAATATCTTTAAAATAGCCTTTTTATTTGACACTTTACGATTAAAATATAGTTTGTTGAGTAGACTGACACCTCGGTAGTTCAGTGCTAATGCATCTAAGAGCCTGTAGCCTATTTTCCTTAATTTACTTTGGGTCAGACCTTCCCGCGTTTATCTGCAGATATGATGTCAAGTACGTCTGTGTTAAATGTGTCTAGTAAACAGTCAAAGCCTTATATTCAAGATGGATTTTGAGGATATTCTGAAGCTTCTGGCACCCAGCTCAACTCAGACACCAACGAGAACTCCACGTAGGTGGAAAAAGGTAGAAAAATAACCTTGTTAAGTACGAACTATGAAGACATGCAGTAAAGTGCTGCAGTTCTTTGTTTTGGCCACAGGTGGTAGTATAATTAGAAAACTCTGTAAACTTACACAACGTCTCTTTATCGTATGAGAAATACCCATATTTCAGGAAGGGCTCTAGAACTCATCCTGTTCACCATTGTGAACTAAAAGTTTAAAAAATACACTCTCCTCATAAATCCAAATATCTTCCAACTACTTCTGGTCTTCTTCTTCATCTTTTAACAAGGCAGTGAGGTTCAGTTGCAGATCACATGACCTGTGATGCAAAACAAGTGTTTGCATTGCAGTTTCGCAAAATCGAATAATTTCGATACAACTGAAAAACCATCTCTTTTTGTACTTCACTTTTTCTATCCATACAACTTTCAATGTAGATGTTTTGCTGCACTTTACAAGAAGCATTTTTAAAAAGAACACCTTTTGTGGCTTATCTTCCTTGTTGTGGGTGTCAGTGATTGTTAGCTTATTAAACTGTCCTCCCAAACATGGTGTGGGTCAGATGATAACATTTCTATATCAAAAAATCCCTTTTATTGGGTATATTACTCTTCCAGTAGATAAAACCTTCCAACTGAACTTTAATTGTGCTTTTCTCTGAATAGATGCATAATCCAGCACTCATTGTTTGAGAAGGGCATCCGCTTCCAGGCCCCATACATCTCTGAAGCTCCAACGAATGTCAGCTCACACAAAGATTAGAGGCGCAAAATTAATGAGGTTTTAAGAAAAATTAACATTCCTTCGCTTTGACGTCACTGAGAGCCAGTGTTTTCATCAAAACAGGCTGAGAGGTCAGACAGGATTTCCCTCACCGGTAGCAGTTGGCTGCACAAATCCAGACCTGAAAACAAACATGTTATTGGAGGGAAGGCCACAGGAAAAGCTGCACAAAGCATCTGTGACGTAACAGCTGAAAATAAATCGCGTTTCTCATAACTCATCAGACCTTGAAGCTTTGGTCAAGAGGGGCACTTAACTTTTTCTCAAGCTTCCAGATTCAGAAATGGTCCGGCAGAGCTGGCAGTCATGTAAGTTCAGACAGATTGAAGGTTAATAAGTAGTTAGTTCATTCTCACTAGAAAGGGGAGGGGGTCTCCACTCTAAGAGAAACGCACTCCGTGAACTTAAGAAGGCCGTGCAATATTGTGCACAAAGTCTTGTATCATTGTTTTGGGTTATTCAACCTGTTTAAAGGTCTAATTTCGTTTTGTCGACCTGCTATTTCTATATATTTTTTCAGCTCTTTTGGAGATGAAACAAGAAGAAGATTTCAGTTTAAAGCAGCAAATATCAGACTGAGGTAGAACTGACGTAGTTATTAGGATAAATATGGAGGAAATAAATGTTTCGGAAGTAGAAGGAGGGGCTTTTCATCTACATGTCTAAGCATGGACGTAATATAACTCCTCAAAATCAACCAACCAACCCAACACCCAACCAACCGATCAATAAATCAATCAATAATTTTAATTGAGCTAAAAAAACAGCACAGACATGCTGGTCAAATTAAAGCAAGAAATGAAACTGAGTGATGACAAATTTAACAGAAAGATTTTCAAAGATATAGACAGAGAGATCAAGTATTGTAGATTAGCGAGGAAACAATGAAAATGTAAACGATGTTTTTTTTTATCTCTTTTGCTGGAGAAGTTTTCTAATATACAACGTCAAACATAGGAAAGCATAAATTTATACATGTGAAAAAAATCAAAACAAAAACAGTTCATAAATGCAGTTATTGGTATTCGAATGGGATGATCCAGGAATTCAATATCGAAAACTCTTTCTTAAAGTTGTTCAATAGTTCTTAAGATTTGGTTAGGTGATGACCAGCATTAGACGTCTCGTGTATATATATCGTATATGGAGAAGCCAGTCCATTGCATTGTTTACGTGTTAATCTGACCCATTCTTTCACAGAGACTGTTCTTAAATCTTAAGGGTTCTGCGGGTCCTATTTTTTGCACTCCTATCTTTAACCATTTCCTTAGATTTTACTTTCTTAGGAACACATGTGATTTACTGGGCCATTGTTGTACCTTCTTTCTCTGAAAAGAATAGTTTCTGTTTTTTACTTGGAAGTCCACTCTCATTTTAATCTCCAAATACTTATGAGGGACAAATGTTTTTGGTAAACTTCACTTTCATCATAGAGATTTTGGGATGAGAGTTCCACCATTGTTTCTTAGGTTTTATAGAGGGTTTGGCCTCCTCCAATCAGACCATATTCTTCCAGTAACCATTAACATCAGTCTAGATCCAACATGCTTTTCCTTCATTAGTACAATCCTATATGGTACATGTGCATAGACTAGAGAAAGACCAATGCTGATATGATGATTTTCTTCATTGTTTTTATGGAGAAAATGTTTCCTGCCAATAGGAGGTTTATCTGAAGCTCGGCTTTTTCTTTTCTAATATTCCTTTACCTCCTGTCAGAAATTATTAATTTTAAAGGAGTACAAGAGGAAATTATCTGGAAAAGGGATCTAGTTAAAAACATAGCTTTACATAAATAAACTCCTACCCTTTAAAGACATACAATTTATTTGAAAAAGTCAAATAAATTATCTTTGGCAATCCTAAAACTAACAATGTAACACTACTGGAAATGGATGGAAAGAATATTAGCTCATAATAGACACACATTAACTCATGTAAACTAAAGTGACAAAAAAGGATAACAGTGTTGATTAAGTCTAAGCGTTTTCTGGACCACTCAGTGACAGTGAGAAACCAGGGGTGGCGTTGGTGGTCTTGATGCGTCAAATCCACTTTCAAATAATGAGGGCAAAGAGGAACAGAGCTTTTATTTCTGTAAGGTTAAACTTTGGACTTGTTAAATATGGACCTGAAGCAATGTCCCACATACAGCAGTTTATTTAAAAATCATATTAAATTATATAGAACCTAACATGTTTTTAAGAGAATTTGTGTTTCTGTAACTTGTTCCAAACATGTTTGCAATGTAAGTAAAGTAAAGATTTCTTTCCAGAATGAAGTCTGAATGAACATAAAATGCAGTTTTTAAAATTATGGATAATTCAAAAAGGGAAGAAAAAACATCCAAACCAGTCTGACAGTCAAGGAAAATATTATTAGCCTCTTCTTAGATGAATACATAAACTGAAACATTCATATTTCTGGTTCAATATCCAATGTAACACATCTCAATAGTACTTGACCTGAAGATAAAAAAATAATCATATGGCAATTTGAAGTAGAAAAATAGAGCTTAAACAGCAACACATCATTACCTTATATAATTTCAATAACAAATAAAAAAACAACATCTCTAACATGTATTGGCCTGGAAATAAATAAAGAGTCATTTCTAAGGCTGTGGCTCTCACAGGAAGACCATTATTCACAAGTGGACAACACATAGAGTGACAATACATGAGTTTTCTCTCAAAAAACATACTGACTAGAGCATACTAATGTTTTAACCCTAAACCTAAATTTCTGTTACACCATGGCCAAAAATATTCTAGTGATCCACGTGACCTTCTGTGGGCTAATAAGATGATAGCTAATATTTTTTGAATGATGTGCTCCATGTTATGTCAGGTCTAAAGCTAACAACGGATTTCAGAAAGGGAGCATTAATGGGAGTCAAACAGGGTGAAGGTTATGTGATATTCTGGAGCTGCTTTCTGGTTTTGGGACCTGGAGGCATAATTTAGGGAACTAGATTCTGATCTAAATAGGTTATCCTTGAGAAAATGTTTGTCCATCAGTTAGTGGCATCGAGCACACTTTGGTTGGACATCGCTTCCAAAAGCATCAGTAAATCTCAGTAAGTCAATTGTGAGTGGCTCACCCTACCAAAAAGTAGAATATATAAGTGTACTTAAAGCATACTAATATGAAACTAAAAGTTAAGAAACTTTCAATTTACTTGTTGTGTTCTTACTAACAGAATACACAGCTCAAAAAAATAAAGAGAACGCATAAACAACACAATGCCACTTCAATTAAATCAAACTTCTGTGATATAGAATTGTCCACTTGGGAAGCAACACTGACTGACAATCAATTTCGCATACTGCTAAGCAAATTGAATGGACAACAGGTGAAAAATTAGTGACAATTAGCAAAACACGCTCAATACTGGAGTGGTTCTGTTGGAAAGCGCCACAGATCACTTGTCAGTATGTGTTTTGGTCACTTTATGAAGTTGGTGGTGCTTTCACACTCGTGGTAGCATGAGACAAACTCTACAACCCACACCAGTGGCTCAGGTAGTGCAGCTCATCCAGGATGGCACATCAATGCGAGCTGTGGCAAGAAGGGTTGCTATGTCTGTCAGCGTAGTGTCCAGAGGTTGGAAGTGCTACGGGGAGACAGTTTAATATGTGGCAGTGTGGGGTCCTGTCACTATGCCTCCAAATGATCATGCGCCTTGGCTACTTGGCCAAGGGGATATCGCTTTGGCTGACTGGTTAGCGCGTGTGACTTTCACCCGGGAGTCGTGGGATCAAATCCCGCCCGGGGCCCTCTGTAGTTTGCACAAATACACCAGGAGACATGGAGGAGGCCACAGGAGGACAGCAACCCAGGAGTAGGACTGCTACCTCTGCCTTTGGGCTAAAGGGAACAGGAGCACTGCCAGAGCTCCAGCAGAGCTCCAGCAGGCCACAAATGTGCATGTGTCTGCATTAATAGTTAGAAACCAATTCCATGAGGAGCTGCACTAGCTGCACACAGATGTGGGTTGTGCTCACAGCCCAATACTGTGCTGATCTGATACGTGCCACATCTTCAGCATGACCTTCTTTGGCAGTGGGTCAGTAATGGTGCGGGGTGCCATTTCCTTGGAAGGCCCTCTGCTCACCAGAGGTAGCGTGACTGCCAATAGGTACCGACATGAGATCCTCAGACCCTTTGAGAGACCATATGCTGGTGCAATTGACCCTGGGTTCCTCCCAATACAGGACAATGGTAGACATAATGTGGCTGGAATGTGTCTGGGGTAACTGCAAGATGAAGTCATTGAAGCTATGGACTGGCCCGTCCGTTCCCCAGACATCTGGGATGTCATGTCTAAATCCAGCAATGTCACGTTGCACCACAGACTGTCTAGGAGTTGGCAGATGCTTTAGTCCAGGTCTGGAAGGAGATCCCTCAGGAAAGCACCTGTCACCTCATCAGGAGCATGCCCAGGCATTGTAGGGAGATCCTACAGGCACGTCGACTCCAAACACAATGCCAAGACTCATTTTCACCTGTTTTAAGGAAATTACTTGACATTTGGATCAGCCTGTGTTGTGTTTTTCCACTTTAATTTGATGTGTGACTCCAAATCCAGGCCTCCTTTGGTTAATCAATTTGATTTTGTTGTCACCATATTCAACTTTGTACAAAAAAAAGTGTTGAATAAGAATACAGAAAAAGTATACTACAAGTATAAATATACTATCTATCTATCTATCTATCTATCTATCTATCTATCTATCTATCTATCTATCTATCTATCTATCTATCTATCT
>JAUZNJ010029157.1:0-15600 GCA_034780135.1 Jordanella pulchra | reverse complement strand
AAACTGTAGTACTCGTGGTCATTGGAGCACTGAGGGCAGTAACCTCTACACTGGAAAAGTGGCTTCAACAGATACCTAGAGAAACATTAGACATCTAAGTGCAGAGATATAAATATATACAAATATAGCATAACTGACATCACATTCCCAATCCATAGGGATTCACTATGACATCCTAAATAAATATTTTCTATCGAGTTCATCCACACCAAACTGCCATTAGTGCTTTGTGCTCTGGTCCCCAGTCTTGTTGGAAGAGGAATGGGCCAAATCCAAAGTGTTCCAACAGAACTGGGGCATAGAATTGTCCAAAAAGTACTGTTATACTGAAGCATTCAGAGTTCCTTTCACTGGAGCTAAGACTCCTAAAAAACAACCCACATCAAATCCCCCCTCTGCCAAACTTTACACTTGGCACCAGTTTGGGTACACATTCTGCACATTTATCATAAAGAAATAGGTTTTTAATAAGAGCTGTATACTCCTTTCATTTGAGATTTTTTTTGATTGATTCTATTTTTTCCCTTTAAAAATGAATCAAACATTTTCTTCTTTTGACCTTGAGTCACAAACTTTTCACTTGTATAACCTTTATTTTTATAAAGCATGTTCTACTTTACTTCATTTAAAGGTTAATTAGTCTCAACTGCAAACAACATGACCATCCCTTGATATCAAACTAAATATCATAAGTACAACAGAACCGACAAAGTGGTTCTGACCATTTTAACCCAACCCCCTTTCATCCTACATAACTGCAATCAGCAGAGTTCATGACTTGCACTTCAATGATCCAAACAGTGACTCATCATCCAAACAGAGAGCAGAGTGTAGGAGTTGTGATGTAAATGCTCTCTTTAGCTCTTCAGTGTCCAGGTCCATCTTTAGGTTTCAGTGCTCAGGCTTTAGCATTGAGTTGGCAAAATGTGCTCATCGGGGGTTTGATGATAAAAACAAATTGTTCTTTTGAGTTTTAGACAATGAGGGGTATACATCACACATTAAGCTTCTTCTACAGCTCACATAAAACTGACAGCTGACAACAGACACCAAAATAATACAGAAAAAAAGTTATGTAAAATAAAAAATGTGACTAATAAGTTTAAATATGTGCTTTATTGTTTTCTGAGAATTTTCAATTAGTATTTGATAACTTCTTGTTTCTCTGTGGTAGAAATATGACAAAACACACACTAAGCTCAGCCAATCTTGCATAAGGGGCAAAAAGTTTTCTTTTACTGGAGCTGGAATCTATCACTGCCTTCTGTAGTTTTACATTATCAGACAAAAAGTTTTAAATTCAGTTGAGAAAAAGTGTTTATAAGAATCAGAGCCATGTTAGATATCATGTTAGATATCAGCTCCATTCTGGAGATCTGCTAATATCCTTTCCTTTTGTCCCCTGACTGAAGTCAAAAGATACAAAATCTGAAACCAAAACGCCATTGATGCTTTGTGTTCTACTTTCTGTTGGATTCGTCATTATTTCATCGTATGACAAAATTTCATCTGGATGTAAAATGGACACATGATTTTACAGCATTACCACAATGATGCTTGAAACTTATTGGCAGCCAAAACACGTAAAGTACTATGAAACTTGAGCAGTGTTTTACTTTATACCAAACTTTGTTGGTCATTCAGTCCCATATCTCTGATTAATGGTCCATACTTTCCGTTTCCAGGGGTGTTGGCCAGTCTGTAAAAATGGGAAGTACAAGTGAAAGTGCCATTCAAGTAAGGCAAATGAAATGCTACCATGAAAATAACTACAAGCCCATTTCTATTGTCAGAGCATTAATTAAAACAATTGAAACTGTTGAAACTGGGACAAATTATACCATACAAGGATTCAAGATCTTATGAAAACAAAAAAAACTGTAATATGAATACTGTTAAAGTGGACGGCATAAATCTTTGGTCTTAAAAGCATAAAAAACTTAAGTTTCCCATGCAAAAAACGAAAATTGTTCATCTTTGGACAATCAAGCGAGTTCACCAGACGTGCAATGAACATCCCCGTGAAGCCAAATCTGTCCCCTGAAATAGATCCCATAAAACAACTGTGAAATTCACTAAAAAGAACATAAAACAAAAGAACCAGGATGGTGGGCATTCTAGAGTGAGTGTGTAATGAGGATGAGTCAAAGATCCCTCTGTCTGAACTCTTTAACTTTAGGAGATGCTAGAAGAAGAAATAAGGAAAACCAGCAGAAACACTCAGGGTTCATGCTGCTTAAAGAATGTATAATCCCTGAAACTAAAAGAAAGAAAGATAAAAGAAAACTGACACTATAATGTCTTTAATACGTGAGTATGTCAGGCAGCACCCATCCCTCATTTGGTGCCAAAGATCTGCGTCACTGGATGAGAAACCAACTTTGATTGGTGGATGGAGTTGGGGTTCCTTTGTGCTGTCATTTTGCGTGTTTGTGTCTGCGTCACACTGCGTCATCTTCTCACATCAGTCTTCAGGTTCGTTTCTGGGGAAAGATCCAGATCCTGCTTTCAGAACCTCATAGACTTTCACCGCTTGTGCATCAGTTTTTGGCATTTAGTGACTTAGCAGTTTGAACATGCAGGCTATGCCTATGAATTGCCTGTCATTTCTTTGTCTTTTCAGAGCTGAAATGGTCTATTTGATGGTACCTGTGTGTGTATGTGTGTGTGTGTGTGGGGTGTGTGTGTGTGTGTGCGCGTGTGTGTGTGTGTGTGTGTATGTGTGTGTATGTGTAGGTGGGGGGATAATCAAACCTGATCAAAGTCAGCAGTTAATCAGTCATCAGGCCCTAATACTTAAACTCATTCCAGCTCCACATCTTTCCCATTACTGTCCAGAAATAGGTCATATAAGGTTTTTGCATCGCTGCCACATGACTCACATATTGTAAACATCCTGTGACTCACACAATCACTGCAGCCATCTTGTTTTCCCCATATTCATGGTGAATTATGTGTTTGCCAGCATGACGTCTCCACCCACCCCCTCCAGCCCCCCATCATTCACATTGAGGAGGCTGGGTTTTTTAGTATTTTCTTCCCTCTATGGGGTCCCCCAGAATGCATGATGCTCCCACTCCTTCTCTGCGCTTTAAAGCTTGCAAGACTATTATCCAGCAGCCTGCAGTTAGTTCTTATCAGTGACAACCAGATGGAGAGCGTACGAGCTGCACCTCCAGACTTGTTGATCGTGCAGCATTGGCAGAAAAGCCTGCAATTGTGAGGAGGGTGTGTGTGATTTGAGATTAGCATCTTTCATGTATTTTTGTTTTTAAAACAGCAAAAAGCTAATTCCATTATTTATTGCTCTCTGGGCATTTTTGACAATTCAAAAAGTGTAAAAATGACAGTTAAAAAAAACAAATGACAGCAAAAAAGACTTTTTCGGGGTGTTTAAAAGAAGATCCCCAAACCACACCCTGGTTTACAGTTAAACATGTGAATCTATGTAACAGACTGACACTGAGCTGGGCGTTCTGGGTGCAACACTGTCCCCTAGTGCCTCTCACCACAGCCAGTTAGACGGCTGAATCACACACTGCCCTCCTGCTGCATCATACAGGAAGTAATCATTCAAAGCTTTGAGGATGGATTTAGCATGGAGGCAGACGCCGGTGTATGTCTGCTCTACAAGCCGAAAAAGGATGCCAACAAGCACAGAAAACAAAAGAAGTTGATGCCATCCATGTGAAATGACTCCGTGAGACATGCACTGAGAATAAATGTTATTGTAGATGACGTAGATCAGACTACTGTCAAAAAACTTTGTTGTCAAGATTACCCTTCCAGATGTCCAGGATGTCCTTCATCCTCTGCATCTGAATAAATCACACAACGTCTCTAACAATGCCTTTGGACAAATAAGATCAGTGTAGAGATCTTTGACCCTGATCCACATCATGAAACGCAGAGTATCTGCCTGAAGCTTCAACTGAAAGAGGATGTACTTCTATTTAGATTAATCCTACTTTATATTTGATTGATTCTGACAAATAATGATGAAAAAGATATAAAACACGCAGTGTTTTAAAAAGATGCCCTACTTCTTAAACATAATAAAACTACAAACACAACATAGATTCAAAGACTTAAGTGGTTTTCTGCTATTAAAAACGTTTTTTTCAGGATTACTCTGGTTTAACATAATCAATTCTGAAGAAGCACAGCATCCCCAAAGCATGACGCTGCCATCACCTTCCCTCACTTTCCGATCAAACAGCATTTTACATAAGAGCGAAACTCTGTGGTCTAAAAAATCTGGTCAGTAACAGTTTGTTTATCATGTTACCAAAAAACATGTTCATATCTTATTTGTATTATAAACTAGACTCACATAAATTAGAACATTACTGTAGAATGAATTTGGCATCTGTACCCATTCATTTAGAAATATTTACTTGGTCAGCTTCCTTGTTGTTTCCACATATTTCCCAGCAATGTATTGGTTCCTATCAGCACCTTTTTTCATCATCAGTTCCAAACATTTAACCTGAGTTGAGAAAGAAGAGTTTTTCTTCTGTGTGGATCCGTCAACAAAATTACTTTTAAACTGAAGGAGCCAGACTCTTTAGAATATTTTAAAAGACTTTTAAATGACACAGATGCTGGCACTTTAACATGTAGTTATTTTAACTGATTACCTTTAATCATTACGGTAAAATCTGTAGCTTCTGACATTTGATACTTTCACTGTTTATTTGTTTGTTTGGATGACATGTAAGCTGCTGTCGGTCTTGTCCAGGACGCTCTTGTAAAGGAGACTTATTTAAATGTTAGTGAGACTTTTCCTGGTTAATAAAGGTTTAAATAAAATGAAAATAAGAAAAACGATGAATGCTTATTCATATAGAAATATCAAAAGTCTGGCCTGCTTTTCTGCCCAACGTCTTGTCCTCAAATATCCCCAAATAACAAATAATTTCAGGGATTATGGATATTTTTTAATTGGCTCTAAATTTGTTTTTGTAAAAACCAAACCTGTTCCTTTCTTTCAGAGTAAGAAAAGCATTCAACACTTTTTATGATTTTATTATTATAAAATGATATCAGGCTTAAGTCTCTTTGACTCTACTGCTCTGCAGTCTGAGCTCCATTACAAGCTTTTGTAATCCTTTATATAACAAGGCCTCTGCTTTGTTCTACAGCAGGTTTGGCACAAGCAAACCCAATTTCACATAGATTTTACTTGCACCATTAAGTCAATGATTGGTGGTGATTACAAGCTGCTCTCTGTGAGAATGTCCAGATGCTCTTTTCTGTCAAGGTCAGGAGCGTAAGGGTGGACACGAAGGAAGGAGGAAACAGAGGAGGAGGATCGCTTGAATTTGGAGTGGTGACGCAGCACCTGCAGCCAAAAAAAGAGAAAAAAAAAGACGCAAAATGGAGCCCCAGCTGGGCTCACGCAAGAGCCGGGGGAGGAGCGGAGACGGCTTCAGGCTCGATTAGGCCCACATCCCCGTCTCCATCACCTCTAGTCGTTAGCCTCACATTTCCAGTTGCAACACTAGAATATCTGCACCCACAGTTGAGACTGTTACGTTTTCTGACAAAGAGAGCAAGGGTGACATGCGGATGAGGTGAAGACGAGAAGAATACACCCACATCAGCAGCATGCACCTGTCCACGGTCTGGCTGAAAGCAGATTGGCTGCAGCTTTATTTCTTTCTTTGTCTGATTTCTAAATCCCAACACCCAATATATATATATATACATCACATATAAAGGGAACAGGCGTTTAAAAGGAGATTTAAAGAATAACAAGAAATGACTGAATCAGTTCATATAGCAGGGGGGTGGAGGGGCTAGCAGATAGGCTGATGGAAAGCATGTGAATGAGAGTGACAGTGACAGAGTCCCGTGCAAAGATAAACAGCACGGGTGCAGCCCCCTGTAATGGCTTTGCACAAGTAATTTGTCACTCCGTGTGAAAAGCAAACGGCAATGCTTTGCTGTGACACCATTAGCTGAGGGTGCCTCACAAAGTCGTCCCCCACGCTCCTCCAGGGTCTAAAAATATTCTTCAGGAGCATCCAGCTGCAACAGAGCGCCCCCTACCAATACAGCGCCATGCAAACGTTCAGTTAGTCAGATTACAGCTGCAAACCTCAGTGTTTCATCAACATTTTGTGCTGGAATACAGTGAAATATATCCGTTCTGAGACCCCTAGGATTTAATCAGAATACCTTTAGACGATTTATAGAGTCCACCTGCTTGTGATTTAATCTCATCATAAATCCTGCTGTTGAATGAAGGTGTTGGAGGATTTCTAGATATTACAGAATACACACAGTGACAAACCAAAGAACACAGCACACACGTCAGGGGAAAGTGTGCTTCGTTGAATGGATCCATTTGACAATAGAAACAGTGACACAACCAGCATAGGGTGACCGCCTAAACAGGCCTCTAAAGAACGTTCATCAGAAAAGCAGGCAAGAGGCCCACGATAACTCTGGAAAAGCTGCAAAGATCCACAATTTAGCCGAGCTCCTATCAAATCTGGGCTCTAAAGAAGAGGAAGCAGTTTGTTGAACTGGTTGAAGACAGAAGAGCTCCCATTTATAGAGAAGGAGCAACATCCTGTCAGATGAGATCTAAACTGGAAAACTGGGTAAAGCACGGTGGTGGCAGTATCAGGCTGAGATAATGTTCTGGTGTTTTGTTTCAGTATAAGTGACCTCAAGGCTTATGGAGCTAATCCAGGAATAAAAGAGGCTGCAGAAGACCTGAAACTGCAGCAGGACATTTACCCTAAACCAACAATCCAGAGCGAGTTCAGATCAAAGGATTTTTAATGTGATGAAATAGATTAGTTTCAAATATAAGAAATGTTTTCTCTGAATTAAAAAATGTTGATTTTGCCCTCTGTCCAGTCAGATTTTCAGGCACTGAATGTCCAAACCTTGTAGAAAGATCAGCCAAAACAGCAGCAGGTGGAACCGCAGCAGAAGGTGCTTCGACTCAGTGGCTAAAAACAACACAACTTTTCAGTCTCTTTTTCTTTATTAAAGATAAACCATCACGTTCACCAAATTAAATTGATGTTTTTTTCAGTAATTCAATTCACCAAATGAAACATGTCGTATAAATTAATTACACAAACAAATGTTTTTGAGCATTTATTTCTATTATGATTTTCTGCTCACAAATAATTAAAAACACATCATTGCAGATCAAATTATTACAGCAGATTAACGATGTAAACAATTTCAAGACAGATATGAGAACTAAATGAAAGAATAAATAATAAAATACCTGCTTTTTAATTTTTTTTAACAGGGTCAACCTGAGAAACAAGCATCAGTAGAATGCATATTTGTATTAACTGAATATGACTTTATTCTGTCAGATTCATGTCCATATCATCCTGAACATTAAGAGAAAACAAATGGAACAAACTAGACATAAACTAGATGAGCTCAAGAAAGATTTAATTTGAAACACCTCTAATAAAAGTAAAATACATGAAAAAAGGAGCCTGAAACTCCTCCATTTTGAAATCAGTGACAATTTCTTTATCAGTAAAAACAACATGTGCACATCGCCATCTGCTGGATATTTCTGTTACTACATTTACCCTTGTCTGTGTTCAATTTCATGGGCCGCGTCTTCTAAGGACCCGGTTCTACCTGGACTGGGTCCTTCTGTGAAAATAAGGAGGCCAGAAGAGTTTAGCTATGGATTCAAACAGGTCCAGCCCTCTCCAGGTTTCACCGCCCTTCCCCCCTCGGCGTACGCTCTGTCGCCTAGCAACCAGCGACAGTTGATACACAAATCAGGCAAAGATTGGATGCTGAACTACTTCCTAATGTTCTGTTGGCTAATTTTATTGTTGATGAGCTTCAGCAGCAGAACCGTGGTCACAGATATCAGATCTGTTGTTCACAGCACAGATACTGGAATCTGAGCTTAAATCAGAATCAGATCAGAAAGCCTTTACTGTCATCATATTCTACAACGGATACAATGAGATTTTTGTATATCAGCCAAACCCATTAATAAAGTCACAGAATAAACCTTTTAATAAACCAAACATTACCGACACATATCTGACTTAATAACCTTTTATAATATATCTTTTCATTCATTTCAGACGGAACTATTCACTTAATTACACCGGACCCTTCCTTCAAATTGGGCGTAAGAAGGATGCATTCATTTGAATCCGAACAGGCCACGGCGCCTCGCTATGACTTAATGTGCCGAAGAATCTGGCCTTTGCAGGACGCAGCCACTGAATCCGAAGACGTTGTACTAAGAACAAAATCCTCATTGATAAATAAGAAAACTAAATTAAAGGATGTGTGACATAAAACAACAGCATCAACTCAATCTTCTATCTACCTCCACTAAAAGCCTATAAATCATCAGCCTATTAGGATGCTCTCTGTAGCATCCCGCAGTGGCTGCATGTGAGAGTGCATCACCCTGGACCTCTTCCCTGATATGGGTAGCAGCTGACCACTGGCCTTCATCTGGTCGATTTTTCTGGACAGTTCGGGGTTGCTATCGATGACCAAGGTGCACCGCTGAGCGTAATTAACCAGAGTCTCTTCTCCTTGGCGGAACTGACCCACCAGAGGCACCATTTCTTTCCCGGCGAGGTGAAGCTCAGCGATAGATGCCGTGTTGGCAATGGTGTTCCTGTCGATGCCGTGGTGACGGAAGGCCTCGCTCATGCTTTTCTTCTTGATGAAGGCCGACAGGACCTGTTTGTAGCGGTTAATGACGTACAGAACCCCAGTGGCTGATGGGAAAAAACAGCAAGAAGTTACACAAACAGCTACAGCTCTTTATCCGTCTCTCATTCTCTGTTTCAATTACTAGCTTTTTCATTTTCTTGCCAAGTTTAATAAGTTTTAAGAATAAGACATGGAGTCAACAGATTACCAATAAGATAAACGGAGGAGACAGATTTTATCTGTGGTTTAGTTCATGACCCTGGCCGTGTCTGTCACCCTCAGCTGAAAGGAAACTGAAGTTAACCGCTAACATCATTATGAACTGAGAGGGTGCTAACCTCCTGCTATAAAATCTAAACCTTAAAGTGAAATTAAATATGCAGCTGTTGGGCTGGAAAAGCCAAAGACCCTTTTGATACCATTTCTATGGACAAATGTGACAGATTGAGCTTTTTGATCAGAATGAACAAAATAACAGCTTTTAAACCTTAACCTCACCAGCTGTGAAGCATGAGGCAGCATCATGCTGTGGGTCGTTACACTGCAAGGGTTTCTGGAGGGATGCCTCCAAACCAATGGACTACTTTGAAGTCAACAGCTATATTTGAAACTCATTAGAAGGATAATGATCCCAAACATAGAACAGTTAAAGCTAGTTAGCATTACCCATTGTGAATGATCTCCACCAAACCTTTATTCAATTAAAAGTTAAAGTTAAAAACGAAAAAAAAAAAGTAATTCTAAATAACTAACTCAACCTCTTTTAATTACACGACTGGTATCAGGCAAGGATTATACCAGAAGCTCATCTGCATGGCCAGAAGAAAAGGCATCAGTGGGAACCTCAGTCCACTGCTGCCTACCTAACTGAGAGGGTGTATAAGACCATGTAACTTCAAAACATTTAGGAGTGGTCATTCTAGCAAATTCACCTCAAAGGTCGATCTCAGTCAGCGACACTGAAGTTAATGGCAGTATAATCTAAAAAAAACATCTGGAGGACCAGTGGAGAGCTTCTATCTATAAAAAACAGCATGACTGAGGCTTGTAGCTGAATGATCAACAAGACTGTTGGAACCACAGATGAGAGCACAGCTACTATTGTTACCATTGACAGAACGCATCAACATGCATCTTTATACACGTGATGCGATTGTTTAACCAGCTAGCAGTGGGCATGGCTCTTAGGGAGCTTTACACTGACTATCAGGACGGGCATGTTAAATAGTTCGAAATAAAGTTGGTATGAGAAAAGAAGTGACCCAAAAATAAAACCAACACAACACCCCAGCTCGAACTCAAGTAAAGCACGGTGGTGGAGGAGTGGTGATGTGTTTCTTGTGTGCTTTTCTTTTTCTTTCTTCTATTCACAAAAACTTTTTGTTCTTTATGAGCATAAGGGAACAAATATTTACATGTTTTTTATGTCTTGATCATTACTTTTAAATAGAGTAGTTTTTTTCCTTCTGTCACTAAACAAACTGTGCCTTAAGGTTGTGTCGGGTGTGTTTACTTCTCCCTACATTCTTTAGTTACCTCTCTTCCTGCTGTAGTCTTTCCCCCTCTTCGATCTTTTCTTATCTTTGTGGTGTTTTCTCCGTCGATGCTCACTTGAAGCTGCCGATACTTCGGAGCAGTCGGATGCCTCTGATCCGCTCTCGCTGCTGGCTGAGGAGGAAGAAGAAGCTCTTTCCCTCTTTCGAGATTTGCTTTCTGAATGCTGCACTTTGCTTGATTTAGGAGCTGAAGGGATAAAACGCAAACAGTCAGTCCCTTTAGATACCTTTATTCAGCTTTACTTTAAGCATTTACTGACCTTCAACTGCTGAGCTGGGAGCAGCAAAAGGCGCAACAGAACGGTTGATTGTGAGGTTTTCGATCTGACTGCGCAGAAACTTGCGGTCCTGCATCAGGTCCTCCACCTGCCGCTCCAGTGTAGCAATGCGCTCCTGTTTGCTCTCCAGCATGCACTGAAGTTTTGTGATGGTTAACAGCACCCTTGGGGGCAAGCCCTCGAATGATGAAGCTATGGGGACAAATTCCAGCAAGTGAGGAAATTTCCAACGACAAAAAATGATCGATTTTGTTATTATTTGGTACAACTGGAATAAAATGACGGAGAAAAAAACAAAAATGCATTTTACATGATAAAAATGCTGTTGCTTTTATTGGAATAAATGATATGAATGTGTGCAGGGTTGCGATCAGCTGGTCCAAACAGCTCTCACCAGACATGGCGCTGCTGGGAGTGTTGTCCTGAACGGCATCGGAGGAGGTTCCACCTTGGAAGTTCTCCCACTTGATAACCCGGAGCTCATCTTGCTCTTGTTTCAGCCAGCTGGAAGAGCCGAGCCGGTCCTTGGACCTAACAGAGCTGGAGTCGATCTCCACACATGGAGAATAACCAGCTGGCTCCTGCTGCCACACCGACATCTGTTCTACCCAGAGCACAGATCGAAAAAGCATTTACTGACGTTATCAGGACATTTTTGAGTTTTGTTTTCTTATAGCTATGTATAGTTTTATAGTTATATTTACTAATTAATGGTTATTATTGGCAAGAAGATAGAAATAAACTTTCCTTGTTGACAGTTTTGCTTATTAATGCAGATGTTAACACAGATGTTTCCACTTCCCCTAACTTCATTTTCCTCGAATTCATTAGCAATCAACAACTAGTCGCCAGCAAAAAAAAAGCTATCTGATGGCGTTTCCATGGCAACAAGGGGCAGATCCTGACATCTGTAATTTGTGATTAAGATAAGACGTTGTAATTAGCAGATTTTTAACAAAAAGCAGATCCACCCATAAAATGAGAAAGTGCAACGTGAATCCTTATGCTATTATTTCCAGTTAAATGCTGCCACAGGAAGTCAATCAATGCCCGAGATTGTTGCTGTCCTTCAAAACCCAGCAAAGGGAAAAAAAATAATCTGATTTTTGTGTAAGAATGCGTGATAATCATTAATGATTAATCGTCACCAAACTTCATCATTTAACAACATTAAGTAATAGCTACTAACCATGGGTTCATGACATCAACCACGATTCGTTTTTAACACTGATTTACACAACACTTCTTGATGCAAAATACAATGAAAAAAGTTAATTTCTGCTGAGGGTTTTTTCTGCCACTTTGTCCTGGATTCTCTTTAACAAACCAACTTTTTTTCCTGTGAGATTTGGACACCCAAAGCGCAGCTGAACACAGTGCAAATATAGTAATTCAACATTATGCAACACTAAACTATATTAATCTTGTAGGAAAATGAAGCAGGAAGGTATCCAGTGTTACAGTGGTCCACTTCAGAGAAGCAGAACAGAAAGCTGAGGACGGAGATAAGAGGAAAATACTAGGGATTTTAATGCGCTCCAATATGACTGTAAATCTGTTAATGGAACACCGTAAACAATTCCCTCTGCTGTTTTTGTGATTCTGAGTATATTTGTTATAAAAATCAACGTTTCTACAACTACTTTCATGTTTCAGAAGATGCATAAGGTGTAATACAAGGTAAAGGAAATGAAAGGCAGACGTCGGCTTTCCAGTTTAATAACAAAAGTTTTTTTTTTTGTTTTAGTACACGAGTGAATTATTTTTTTCTTCAGATATATTTTATAGAGTTAAAATATTCCAAGAAAAGCTTCTCCCAAACATCTCGAAGGTTATATCTGGACACCCTCCCACCTCAGCTGCAGGCGGGGCAACATCCAAACTTCATTCCGTCACATTTAAGTCATTAAATAAATCATATTAACATGCCTTGGTTTATTGATTGTTTCAGCGTCTTGTCAGGATCATATCTATCATTGAACTTCAGACTTGGTTTCTGCAGGTTCCGTTCATCTTACACGTAGCTACCTACTGTTTACTTTGCTGCGTGACCTTTTTTTCTCATGTTATTCTGCTGTACTTCCGCGTTGTTCCTCATCTTCTTCTCTGGTGGATTGATACGCGTATACCTGCTTCCCACCACCTAGTGTTACTTCCGTGTTCCGTCCCACCCACTGATGATGATACATTCACTTTTATTATCTACTAATAACTGAAATCAAACTAAAGTTTCCTGTAGTGGAAGAAGCTACATATCAGCTGAAAAAACAAACTATCTGGAGCAAGCTGTTAATAAATGATTAATGATTGTTAAGGAAGACAGTCCCTTTGTTTCAGCAGGTAGCAGCTTCCATCTTTGTGTTGACTTAACCCACACCAGTAGGAAAGTTAATCATTGTTTTACTTCATAGCCACATAACTAGAATATCGTTTGTTTGTTTTTTACAGCTCCATACCTGTTAATGGCATGGAGAGTTATTTGATGAAGAAGAAACAAACAGTAATAGTAAATAAAATTTAGATGAACATGAGGAATAAGCAAAAAATCTTTATTTACTATGTAGGCAGTTATACAGGAGATAAACTGATTGTCAAAAGAATTGATACAAGTATTGAAACCACGTCGGTGTATCTGGTTAAAACTCAAATTCAATTCAATTCAAATATATTTTATTGATCCCTGAGGGGGAATTCAGTAATAAATACTAGAATCAAGTGTTGCTTGCATTTTTTTTGTCATTGTTATTTTTAGATTTTAAGAATATATTAACAATATAATAAAAATACCTAAAAAAAAAACCTTATGGTATCAATTATTATATTTATTTATTTACACTACCTTATTAGGCCTATTTTTAAAGCAGATGTTTCTTTTTACATTTAACCAACATGTCAAAACAACAAAAACAACAACAAAAACACAGTGATGACAAATGTTAGAGAAGAATCCATTTAAACAAAAAAGAAATTGTTAATTACAAATTGAAAATATTAACAATGGATAGCAAATGCTTATGTGATCTCAAGGTATTGCTGCTTAATGTACTAAGAAATGGGCAAAATATGCAGGTATTGGTTAATGCCAATACACAAAATAATTGAAGTAAAAAGCTAAAATACCAGCTGGCAAATGTATCGGTCTACCTCCAACCTTAACATAAAAAAACTATAAGAGCACATTTAATGAATCAATGATGCACATAAATGAAGTTTACAACTTCCGTATGTTAAATATATTTGTGCCTATGGTGCTGCCACAAACACAGGTGTTGCGTTCAGGTGTTTGATACTCGGATATCGGAGTACTGATGACAAGTTAACGTTAAAAGGAAACTGACTAAATGTTATATCATAACAGTATTTTTACTTCTTATAACAGGGGCATAAAGTGACATTTGTATACATGTAGCGAAGAATTAAAGTCAACCATTCAACGAAACGAGTTATTATAGAAATCATTCCGGATAATACATTACGAGTGGAATTTGTTTCATATAATTTATATGAAACAAATTCCACTTGTAGTTCTGCAGCGACATCAGAGGAACAGAATAATTAAAATGATAGTCGTTTTAAAATGTTCACAAATGGTGACCACATTTCCACCCAGAGCCAACCGCTGCTGTTAGTAGAGGTTTTAATTACCTCCAACCAACATGGATGCTAATCAGATGCCAGTAAAACACGTAAACGTCCTACCGTTAAATGGGTCCAGATGCTGAAAAGGAGCCCACTTATATTCCAGGGTTTGTTATGTTGTTAATTTCAGAGAAAACGCATTATTTAATGAAAATGTAAACAGAGAAAAGAGACAAAATGCGACAACACGCATGTCTGGGAGAATAGGGCGGAGCTAAATGGTAGTGTGTGTGTGTGTGTGTGTTTTTTCTTCTTCTTCTTCATCTTGTATTTAATGGCGGTTGGCAAGAAACCTTTGGTGCATTAGCGCCACCAACTGAAATTGTGGATCGGGATACAACTAGCACTATTATACGGAATACGGAAGCGTATTGCTGTCGCTTGAGAAAATAAATTTTTGATCATAATATTGCATAAACGTGATAGCATATTGTATAAACGTGATAATTATTTTGTTTAAACGTGATAATTGTATTTCATAACCGTGATAATTATATTGTATAAAAGTGATAATTGTATTTCATAAATGTGATAGTATATTGTATAAACGTGATAATTATATGCTAGATGCAGTGATAAAGCAATTACTTGAGGAGCGACCAGCACTCCATCGCAGGAACGTCTGCATATCTGCCATCGTAACATTTTCAGTTTCAGAATCAGCGCGGTTTCGACCAGGGCTTCCCATCCTCGTCTCAATTTCTTTAATAAAATATCCAGCAATAATTTTAGGATCACTGCTTGTGGAGAAAGCATGAGCCCATATAATTTCTCTGGAAAATCCATCGATTGCTCCATTAATACAGATACCAAACGGCTTAAGTTTATCATAGGAGTCAACATGCCACAAGAAATTAGGTCCAGGATTAATATCCACGCGTCGCATCAGCCTTCGTTTCACACCCCTGGAGTCCAGAAATTTTAGCAGATGTCTCACTGTATTCTGAGTCACAACATATCCACGTTGTACACATTTAAGGTGGTGAAACTAATATCCATGTTGGCTCCCATAACTATCCAGCTGGTCAATGATGAAGGCCGCCACATCTAGAGGATCTGATTGTTTTTTCTTCTGTAGAGTCCAATTCTTAGGAGGATTCATCTCAATGTGCGCATACTAATACTGTTCTCATCCACTGTTTGCAGCAGCACCAGTATCTCTCCGTGTCTTAAACCGAGCATACGGTAAAACTTTATCAACTCCACTAAACTTGCTATTATACTGCCGAGAAGATGACGTGCAGGATAAAGCAGACCACGATTACCTGGTTAACGACGTTAGGAGAGTTATCATGTTCAATCAAACATTGATTTGGAGCGCCAACTTCTCTAGGGGTCACTAAAGACTAAAAGCATATTAGCGCAACCATCTGGATAAAATTATCACGTCCATACAATATAAATATCACGTTTATACAATATACTATCACGTTTATATATATATA
>JAUZNJ010029156.1:0-15601 GCA_034780135.1 Jordanella pulchra | reverse complement strand
TTAAAAAAAATAAAAAAAAAAAAAAAAAAAACCCAGGGGGCTACAAAAGGAAGCCCCCCAGCAGAGCCCCCATGTGCAAAGGGCAGAGACCCCCCCAGGAGCCACAAGCAACAGGGCACTGATCCCCCAAACACGGGACAAGGGTCAAAACTCGAGCCCCACAAGCTCTAGTCACTAAATCACCCCAGCAGAGCCCCCGCCCCCCAGCATCCACAAGGGCCAGGCAACCCAGAAGTTTTTCTTCTTCGTCTTCAATGCCATTTCTAACCATGTTCATTCAAAGAGGAAACTCGTTTACTTAAATGCTGTTATCGTGGCGGAAATTATGCAGATCTACATTTCTCAGGAACACGCCCTAACTTACGCAAAGATGGACTGCATCACATTTATGAGGATCATTTAAGGTCATTTACCGAGTTGAGAACGTTTGTTGAATCTGACGTGTTGCCTTGTAAAAGTCCATGGAGAAGTAGTAAGAGAAATTTATAATACAAAAATGTTGATGCATGAGGGCCAAGGACTTATGTTTAAAACATGCTTCATAAATATATTTAACTTGGTGAGAATCTTTAAAACTTTGTACTGGTGAAATGGAAGTCCTGCAACAACATCTGAACTAAAAATCTATGATGTACTTTATAATAGTGTAATAGTAATAGTGTGGATCAATCTTTTCTGGTAAAGTATCATGCTGTTTCCAATCCAAATGAGCTTCAATGCTAAAACTCTATTTTATTCTTTCTCTAAATATAAAATCTGATTAAAAATGTAATATGGGTTATTTCAGTTAATCTTGTCGTAAACACATATTCTTTAGTACTTTTTCATATGTTGTCCTCCTACAAGTGAAACCTCAATTCCTGCTCTCACACATTACCAGGTTTTAAAACTTTATATCCTTACATCATCCTTTGTTTTTTACAGATGCAGCAATGTTCATGTAAAAAAAAATGTCTGTTTATCAGAACAAACACACAACAGTCTTCAAGCTGAACCTCTGCCTGAGTAGTAGTCCAGCACACGCTGTGCATCAACGCTGCAGTTCGTCTTGTAGATCACTACTCTGTTAACTCCCAGTAACTGAAGAAACTCCAAAGTCTGCACCAGCTGAAACACAAAGCACTGTTTAGACTGCAGACTAGCTTATTCTAACCAATAATCCAACAAATAATAATAGATAATTTTGCTTCTAGTTATCCATTAATCCCAGAATTCATCTTAATATGAACTTACCTGCAGAACGTTTGTGAAGTTATACATGGCAGACAAACAGCTGGTGAAGTTGTAAGGAAAGGAGTTGCTCCGTGCTCTTTGATTTTTAACCTCCAAAAACACAAGGTCATATTTCTCTGACCCAAAAAGAGAAATGGATATTTTAATAATTTTCCATAAAATCATCCAAAAAAAGTTTATCATTTAACACTGACTAACCACTAGCAAAGGGTGCCCTTACACAGTGATGTTTATATTCGCTACTTAATCCTAGTATGTTGCATGACATGGCTTTCAAATATCATCCTCCTCTGCAGATCCTGATACAATGACCCCCTGCCACCAATCTCATATCAACTGGCTTCAGTCATATATTTGTCAAGACTCTTCAGATCCTACTCCTTCATAGCGTTAGGTGCTCCCCAGGGCTCATCCAAGGGCCCCTTCTATTAATCAACAACCTTCTTTCCTTTGGCATTTTCTCCAAAATAAGTATTCTAAAAGTTTAGCTCTACCTCTCTAACCAACCTAATTCATCAATTCCTCTGTCTCCCCATGGCAACACATTTTTTATTATATCTGTTCGCACAAGCTTCACTAATTCAGGTTCTCTACTTTGTGGTGTGCACTATATGCCGCACATGGTTGGGGGTTGCACTAGGTGGGGCGCCGAAGCAACAGTCCCACATAATTCTTAGTTGGCCCTAAAACAGTTGGTCTAAACTGTGTTTTATTTTAAAAAAGGGACTCGATTCTCTCCGCTACATCCATCTTTGATTCACTCTTGATGTATGTCGGCCACGACACCTTAAGTCGTGTGATTCCTCCTCTGTAAACTCCCACTTATTTAAAGGCAAGCTTATCATTACCATAGGTGCAAGAACTACAGCTGCAGACAACTCCCTGAAAATGTTTTCTGACGTTAAACTGTTCCATCCGCAAAAAGGGTTATGGGCCACCGCCTTAGAAAGTAAGTAGTTGTGCCCCTGGTTACCTTCATCTACCTCACTGTGCTCTAATCATAACCACAGCAAACAAAGCTTTCTGCATCTTTTCTATCCTACTTATGTATTCACTGAATGAAGGATATCAGAAATCTGAAACGTTAACCTTCTTTCTTCAGATCTAGGCTCAAAACTCTCCTGTTTAAGACTCATTTGCCATATTCTGTAAGGTTATACTTTTTTCTTTAAGTTAATTCCAATAATAATTATAAAATTGGTTAATGGCTTTTGTCAGTTTAGAAAACTGTAGAAGCTAAATCTTGCTAAATGCCAACATGACCAGGCCATGTTTTACCTTCAAAATCTTTTTCTGACCATTCAGTACCTTTATTCTTGATGGCCGCTGAGATAATGGCCACATGGGTCGGCGTCCCACAACCTAAGGGGAGTGGACAAGTGATGTCAGCTGTCCCATAAGGAAAGTTAAAGTGATCCCGGTGGATGTTGATGACAGCTGTAGAGTTGTACAGCTGTTCCTGGCATAGTAGGCTGCATTGCAGGACAACCTTCTCTGTTCGAAACATTATAGAGATAACAAAGACCTGTTGGGGTTGGGGGGGGGACAAAAAGAAAAGGTAAAAGGCTTGCAAAATGTGCAATTAATCTTTCCACGAGACTGAATACATCTGATAAACTTCAACTCAAAAACATTTGCCTGAATTACATTTTCTTTTACCCCCAACATCCTACAGTTTGGATTTCTAAGGTGGAAAAGGATGTTAACAAATAAAAAAAATGATTAAAAGAGAGAATTTATGCTTTTTAGAACATATACAGTCAGAGATTTAAAAGTAATAGTCTGGTTCAGACTGCAGTTTATAGTTGCTTGTAAATGCTTGCCTGTTATGTGCTGGTTTTAACACCTTTTTCTTGTGTGGAATTATGTGAGCTATTGTAATGCATACATAAGGTTGCATCCATAGTATTGGCTAAAAGTGCCCTAACTGTTTTTCCATACACTCAAACCTCTGGTTGGTTGGGTTTGTATTTATTCTGTTATGTCTTGTTTTGTCATGAGGTTGTGTTTGGTAAAGAGTCATTTTACAGTTAAAATAGCTTTTAGTATGGCTAAGGCTTAAAGAAAATAGCTGACCTAATCAAAATAAGTGACTTAACATTCTTGTTGACTTTGTAGATTTTTACCTGATGTTCAGTGTTGCGTATAAAAGATATGTTGGCTTGCCTGTGATGCACCCTGTGATAGAAGCAGGCTGCCTCCTTCTCAGCATGCATACACTATGATTGGGGCATCTGTTGCTTCATAGGTTCCAGTGTTTTTGCCTTTACCTGTTGCAGATTTAAATTACTCCATTACTTTTTCTTACCTCTTTTTTTGTTTTTCGATGCTCAAGAAAAGCTGACACCAAGAGTGTTTTTGAGCCTCTGACACCAATCAGATGGGCTGATTTTCCTTCCAAAACTGCAAGAGTTGAATGAAATAAAACATAAACAGATGTCTTTACATTTTTAATAACAATTAAGAAAAAGGGCCTGTGTTAAAGGAGACAAACAGACTTAGTAAAAACAGAGCCTGTTAAGCACTTCGTTTTAGCTGGATGTAACCCTCTCGAAGACCAGTGATTAGTATAAGGACTTAAATTTTGGTGACAGCATCAGGGCTGGTATGCCTGCTTGTGAAAGCTTTTCCTCTGGCCAAGCATGGGCCTTTTTTAAACCTGCTTAAAAGGCATGGTCACAATTTGACGTAAAGAAACTGCTGTTCACCTGACCATAGTTGGAACACATCTCACATTTATTAGGCTCCATAAATCAACAGTGCAGTGCATGTTTGATTAAATTAGATCTTAACTAATTAGTTTATTGAAAGAACTTGCTGCCAATGAGGCCCAACCATTTCTCCTGACCAAAGCACTCAAGTTTTTAGTGTGACCTTTATATCCTGCAGTGTGGTTACTTTGAGGCACAGGTGGATGTCCCAATGGGCGCAACACGTATGATGGGGCCTGGGGCAGTAGCATCCTGTCTGACCTGCAGAGCAAAGAGAAACCCATCAGTCACATTGGTTATGGACCAGTACAAAATAAACACCAACACATTATTCTTTACAGTGAGAAGAGGAAACGGAGGTCATGTTTTACCTCTGTGTCCTAAAACAACTATGAGTTAGAACCGCTAATGAGCACTTGAAATAAAAGGACACACAAGCATTACATAATAGCTCTGTTAAAATTAGTTAAACAAAAAAAATATTTTAAATCCAAAAATAAATAATAATAAATAATAAATAAATTTTTCAGCTCATCTTATTTATACAAGTAAACAGAAGAAGAGAGTATGCGTGTGAGAGTCAAGACAGAGGCCTAAATATGGATACTGCCGAGCTGTTAGAATTGTTAAAGAATCTAAATGTATGAGATTAAGCCTGTAAGACACAACATATCTTTTGAAATAACACAGAATGGGATTTTTTTTTTGTCTTGGGAACCATTTTATGCTCTTAAAAATCAAACATTGACCGTATCAAAGACATGTCTGAATGTCAATTATAATAGATTTTGAATAATGAAAAATTGTATCATCTGCATATACTTGAATATTACAGTCAGTTTAAGCAAGGGGAATGTTCATGAGAAAACAGAAGAGAACCAAATAAGCAACCCTGTGGCACACCTCTATCTATAATATGAAAATGTTAATCTTTAAAGAAAAAGAAAACATACTACTGACAATAACTTAAACCAAAGAAGAGATGACCTCTTAAGACCAGTTAAGTGCAACTTCTACAATAGGAGAGTGATCAACAGCCTTGGTAAGGTTGATATATAAAGAACCAGTACATTCTGTACATTATTATCTAAGCCAGTATAGATATTAGAGCATAAGTTGATTTTTATCAAATCCTGAATAAAACTAAGATACAAGATTATTAAGGGAGGTTTTTGATAAAAGTAAGATTTTTTTTAAATACTTTGGTTCATTGATAAATGGCATAGGTTTTTGGATGTTCAAATAACACAGGGCACATATGAAGGGGATTTATCTTTGTACATTTCAATCTACAAGGCACATCACATGTAAGAAAAAAAAAAGACTAAAAAGATCAGCTGAAGGAAAGTAGAAAACATGAGATTCGTGCATTAAAATAAATTTGCTTCAGTACTACACTTCATGTGAACCAACACTAACACTTAAGAGAGCTCACCAATGGTTTGCTCAACAACAGTTGGGCTTACTAGCCTAAATTTAAAACACACACACCCCACACAAAGGTTGGCTTCATGATCTATGGAGACATGTCTTTGACTTGCATTCATTTTATATGGCCTATCCCACACCCCAACCATTACCAACATATGCCTAACCCCATTCTTAGTTCAATTCACAACTTAGTCCTAAAGCTACCCCCATAAAGAAGAGAATTTTACCATATTGGGACCAGTTTCACGGCCTAGTCAGTTGGAACCATGATAACATTACAGGGGTGTACTGGTTTACTGCTTGAACGGTAGTGGATCAATGTTTTCTTTTTAGGTGCAATACCTCGGGGAGAAGCGCATCTGGTAGCAGGTGAAGAAAAAGAAATAAAACGTTGTTCAAACATGTAGGACCTCTGCATCATCTCATGAGGTTCCTACTCATTTTGACTGTCTTACATTGCACAGTAAAAACCCAGGGGCGGTTTGATTGTGCAGTTTTCTATAATGCTGTTATCACACACATCAATGTGCTCTCATATATCTTGACATCAGGCATTGTTAGATAATTAAAACAATTTAAACTAAAGCAGACTTTTCCCCAGCCAACTGATGGAAGGCAGACACCTGTTAAACGGGTGGTGGTCCACACATCCACCACTAACAGAGGTCAAAAAGACATGCCACACTTGTGTTTTTAACATTTAATATGTCCAACATTAATTAAAATTGCCCTGTGAAATAGACCGCTGTTCAAAAAGCTGGAGGACATATTTTGCCTGCTTGGTGTAAATTTGAGTTTGAAGCATAAACATGGTCTTACAGCTAAATATGTCAATTTGCACCATAACAGATATTTAATGTATATCTTTAATTATCAGACTACTTAAGGGGGAGCTGGTTGTAGATGCCTGCGGTCAGTGTGGAAAGTCTGCTCCTGCCGAAAGAGCACTTGGGTGTTGACAAAAGGTTAAACATGCACCATTAAGAGTACTGCAACTGGCAGCCACATGCAACAAGGAGCTTTAGTGGTGACAGCAAGGCCAATCTGTCACCACCTTCCTACATCTACAATGAAGCAAAGAGGATCTAGAAATTTCTGGTGCCTGTTGGAAGACTTTGATACACATTAGAAATCTTAAAAGAAATGATTAACCTATTACCTTCATGTAGGGTTCAGAAAAAGCTTTTCTTACCTTCCTGATATCTTTTTTTAAATGTTTGCAGCACTCAAGTTTCTCAGAAGATCTTTAAGTATAAAAATGTTCCTCTTTTCATACCGATCCATATATAAACAAACACATAACCTTATTTAACTGCATCCTCTCCAAGTCTATAAGCACCTGGAGACCATGGATTGGCCAGGCAGAGACTAATGTGCACTTAAGGTTGGTTGGAAATTAATAGGTGCCTGAACCAGCTGAAGCTCAGTCTGCACTGTGCCGACAGAAATGAATAAACATGGCATAGATTAATACATATATGCTGCTTTTATCTATCATTTAAAACCTACTGAGTCTAAATGCTGTTTTCCCAGCTTTTGTTTTTTCATTTTGTTTTACATTTATTTTTTTTGTACAAATGTTTTATTTCACTTTTTTATTCTTATTTCCCCTCTTTTTAAGGATTCCATATTCGTAAATATATTCAATTCATATTCTAGAATATATTTTTTTCAAATTTTTGTTATTCAGATTGTGTTATGAATTGCATTCTACTGAAATTGTATTTACAGATCACATTTTATTTGCTTTAAGCCCAATGCAAACACCCCCTTCTTGACGTGCTCATACCCCATTAAAATGTTGCTGCTAACGTCCATTCAGACCCATAGAAATGGATCTTCACTCCACAGCAAACCTGTCCCAGAAGTGAAGAGAATGTGGCCTATAAAACTATTTGGAAATTGCGCAATTTATAAAACACTGAAAAACAGAAATTTGAAAAAAGTCAAAATATAAAATCCGCAAAAGAAAGAAAATTTAAAAAGAAAACATGTTATCGTTTAATGCAAGAAGGGGCTAAGCTTAAGTCTTCAACTCAAATCCTTGAGGTTCCTCCTCCTGCAGCTCTTAGATGCGTCTCTGTTTCAACACACCCGACTCCAATATAAGCTACTATTGTGGTTGATTTAAGTGTGTCGGGCAAGGGACACATCTAAAAGTAGCAGTAGGACAACGGCACTGGAGGATTTGAGTTTGAAACCCCCATCACAGAGAGATGGTAGAGATGGTGCACAATGTCACACTATATCTTATCTCAAAGGACACCTTTAGTTCTTCAAAGTGCTTCTTTTGGAATTTCTTCCAAACTAAAATATGCATTGCTTTCTTCTCCTTTAATATACTAACAATTAAATATTTCAAGTTAGTTTGGACATCACAGATGCCATTGTCTGTTGTAGCAGGGAACTGCTGGTTCTGGAGCTGGTAAATTATGTCCACATAAAATAAACCAATCACCTGGTAGAGGTGGTAAATGATTAGCTACCCCATGGATTAATTATAATGTTGCATTTTCTCTTGAATAATCAATAACCATTAACAGGAAACCATTACACCTAATGTGTAATGTGTTTAACTAAAGTTAAAAATTAGAATACAGATGTTTCTTTTGAAATCAATGTCACATTAAATTACCTTTAATCTTAACAATAACCAAGTTGGGTCCTTTCTTTTGCTAATCAAACACACAATATCTCTGTTGTCGTAATTTGTTCATTGGTAGATTCATGTTCAGTCTAGAGGTCATAAAAATAAAATTTCTCATGTTAAACTTCCTTACAGAGGCTGTTTCTTGTACCTTGCTCCATCCCACATTTCCTTGTGGCTGAACAGTTGCTCGCTTTTTAGCCACAAGATCTAACATGTTTAACTTCCTCAAATTAATGTACTTACAGTATATGTGTTATAATTTCACATACTTGTCTTAGAGTTTTCCATCAACAGTTATAACCGAAAAAAATATGACTTTTAAACAGTTCTGCATAGAAATATGAAAAGATCTAAGTTCTTGAAAATAATTGGATTTTGTTAATGTAAATATTTAGAAACAGATAAAACAAACAAGCTCATGTTCATGTCAAAACACTAGTTTGATTTTTAAATCATTACTTTAATATAATTACAAACATGCTGCCTTTTTTTTTTTTTTTTTTTACAGGCTTGCCTTCAACTCTGCCACTTTCAAGCTTTGATAAGATAAAATCGCTCCACTAAATGAAAATGCAGGTGAGATATGAATATGTTTCCCTCATTTACAAATGATGACATCCTTTATCCCCAAATTAGTTTTATCTCTCAAAGCTCTGTATTTTTTATGCGTTTTTGAGATGTGACCACACACAAACATCTTGGTTTCCTCTAGATCAGTGTTTATCCACAAAATGCCACCCACCTGAATATCAGCAACAGTAATGCAAGACAGAAGGTTAAGACCAAACTGGACACTAATCTCAACTTCTTGGGCAGGTCCGGTAGATGAATCATTGTAAAGAAAATAAATAAAAGATCCAACAATTATCCAAAATGAAAACTAGGTCAGAGGCAACAGTATGATAAGATCCATATTCTGTCTAAGGTTTGGTAGTAGATGCTGAGGGGTTGCTGATAATCAACAAATTGCAACCACCTGGTTCAAGTTACTAATATCAAAGCTCACTCACTCTGGTTCAGAGGACTTGGGGTTAACTTTTGCTGGAAAAAAAGAGATAGGGGCAGTTCGTTGTTTTTAATATTGGCATTCCTTAGCACATAAACACCAGCCAAATTAATCCCTTGCAGACAGATTCCTATCGGCTTGTTTTCCCCAACAATGTCAGCAGCTACGCTTTGGGGTAGTCAGAAAAATGACGTAGGCCAAAAATTTTGTAACATTAAGGTCAACACTACCTGATGAATACTACCACTTCCTTTGATTCAAGATTTTCCCAAATGTTGAGGCCTGACCAGAGTGATTGGGTCCTGTTGATTTCTATTTGTTTAAGTCACTTTTTAACCCCTTCCATGCCTGAAGTCTGACAATAAAATTTAACCTAACATTACCAGTTTATCCCTAAGCTTAATCTCAACTCAATTCACACTTTAGTCCTTAACCTAGCAAAATAGAAAGTGAGGACCAGCAACAGTGGCCTCGGTTTAATTCAAATGGTTCTCAATATATTGAAATTGGAAGAAAAAGTGCTCACAGAACAAAAGCACACACACAAACCTTCGTAGTACATTCCAGTGTTTATGTGTACAGAGGCTGGCCTGCTCACAACATTTGCCTATGAACAATTAGATTGTGGTGCGTGCCTAAATCCAGTCTATTGGTCAGATCATGTGCATCCAAGAAGATTAATATTTTTGTTACAATTATTGGGTTCTTTCTGTAAAATTGCTCAAGTGTTGTAAAACCTTATATGTGGTCAAAAAGATAGGCTACACCCTTTGAGAACTTGAGACCAGCCCATTTTCTTAGACTGCAAACAAAAGAACTGGGTAACAAAAAAAGACACATTATATCAATATTTTTGGTGGTTTCCACTGGTTTTCTACATTAGCACACATTTAATGTCAAGCAGGTTGTTCTAAAGTAGGAACTAATCTGATCAATTTTGCACGTTGTGTAATGCCTGAACCTAATATCTGTGAAGGTTCTCAGTCATCTAGATCATGGTCAAACTTGAAATGTTAAACTTCACACCCAGTTACCTAAACTGCATTTTCCAAGCTTGCCTGCACATAATTTGGAGAGCCAAAATTCCTCCAACACAGGAACTAGAAGTTTTTTAAAATATAAATCTGTAATGCTCTCAAACTGAGGACCCAGAATTTGAGCCAGACATTGAAAGAAAATTTGAACAATTTATTGAATTGTGTAAAAGGGGGCTTGAAAGACAGTAATCGTCAGGCACCGCATGCACGCACTTTGAGGGTCAGAACTTTGCTTGTTGTAGGGGAAGGAAACTGTGTCAGAGCAAGGAGGTCAGATTTACGACGACAATCCAGAATGTTATCAAAAGCACTGGAGCACTGGTTCACTTATTCAACTTGGTTTACAGGAAGAAAGAAGCAGACATAAAAAAGGAATATAGAAGCACTGATCAAAAAATAAATGGGTGCCAAAGGAATAAAAGAGTTTGTCACAGTAAAGTCTGAGCCGATAGCTACAGCAAGTTTTGGAGAGAAGCAGCACTATGCACTAAAAGAGGACACAAGTTTTCCTCCCTCCAGGATATTGTCATAGCCAACAGAATATGAGGGCAGATGAAGCTACTATGACAAGAAAAATCAGAGATAATGTTAAGTTTAACTAACAAATACAGCATAACTAGATAATAGAAGAAGACTGAAGTAGAACGATGAAAGCTGGTCCATATGTCCTCCAGCAGCCTAAGCCTATAGCAGCATAACTATAGAGATAGCTCAGGATAACCTGAGCTAATCTAACTATAAACTTTATCAAAAAGTCTAAAAAAAGTATACAGGGTGTCTGCCTAAGTATTAAATCTGGTAGGTGGTTCAACTTTGCTTGTTGTCGGGGAAGGAAACTGTGTCAGAGCAAGGAGGTCAGATTTACGAGGACAAAGAACACTGGACAAAACTCACCGAAGCTTGTAATAATCTGGCACAAGCTACTGGTCTGAAGCAGGTATATTAAGGCAGGGAAACAGGTGGATCTGATCAGGGATGATTAGGAGCAGAGGAGCGGAGCAGGTGGAGGTGATGAGGTGATTAGACCAGTCCTGGTGCACAGATTCATGACAAGATCGATGATGCCAGAACAGTAACTGACTAGAACTGAAATCACTGTGGGGAGGAAAACAGGGCTAGTGGCTGAATATATTGCTCAGTTGTGTTAAAGGTGCACTGAATGAATGAATAATCTTTTCAGAAACCAGGAGTTTGCACTGACTTCCAGTGAAACTGCAGGGATTTTTTGGAGCACTGGTTCACTTATTCAAATCCTGTCAGTGTTAGACAGGACTAAGGCTAGTGGGGGAGTCACTGGTACTCCAAATCAGTCCATGGGGCAGGTTTCCAGATAAGATGGGCTTGCTGAGAAGGGAATCTGGAATCTACGCAAGATAAACTGTAACAGGAGGTACACTAACCAGGCTGAGGTTGACATAGGGACTGAGGCAGATTCATGGTGTAGTTATGGGTGGATCTGACAGGGGCAGAGGCAATCAGACTTGGTCATGAGGAAAGCTAGGAGGCTGGTTTCCAGAGATCAGAAGCCGACAGAAGTATGAGGCAGGGACAAGGCAGGCAGGAGAAAACAGAAAATGAGACAGGTCGATATGTCTACTCATACAAATGTCTTTCAAGAATCTGGCAATAACCCAGTGGGAGAGGCAGGAATTTATAGTGCTGCGCCCAGCTGCAGCAACTCAGCTGTCACAGTTGTATCAAACCAGATCTGATTGCCAGTGCAGCAAAAGGTGCATAGATTGATGTCATGGGACTGCACACAAGGGCTTTTCAGGCAGAAACAAACAAGAATCATTACAAGTTGGCTATCTGGAAGAGCAATCTAAGGCTTTATTTAAATACCTCAAATCTATAACTACACTAAAGCTGTGGTGGAAGTGCATTTGCGGTTGCCATAATAGGTGATATTTGAATAATGCTGGCAGTTAGGAAGGAGATAGGACAAGGAAGCAGTATGTTTTCTAGGACCAATTAATTTAGCATAGGGACCTCCTGAGGTACCTAGCCACTGCTAGAAACGATACAGTTGTCCATACTCCATTGCTTAACAGGATATTTAGGCATAGCTCACCTCATGGATTTTAACAAAAATACATTATTTTATCACATGTATTCTGTATGACACATGTTTATGTCCTCACCTTCATATATTTTGTTCTATATAAGGGAGAGCTTCAGTCATTTGCTGCATTTTGGGTAACTTTTTTTTTTGCATTTCTTTTCTGGAAGACTGTAGTCTCAATTTGACATGCATCATTTCTTGAGTAATGACATCCATAAGGCTAAAGGCTGCCTGGATTAAGCGCAGCAGTCCTGCTCTGGATAGAGTTATTCCCCATAAAATGTGAAAGGATTGGAGCTAGGAAAAGGTAGGTATAAGCTACAATTTGAGGTATGCAGATCAAGCTTCAGTTCATTTTCTAAACCGTGAAAGGGAAATTTGACAGGATGTACTTTCCAAGTAAAAACTACAATTTTTCCGGAAATGCAGATAAGTCATATCCAAGAAAATGTGACTACACAAGAGCATCCTGCCTGCTCTTCCTCCATCATGTCAAAGGATCTCCCAAATACACTCTGGTTGTACTACTCTCTTATGAGGCCTTCCTCTTTTTGTTATATACTCATAAGAAAGCTAATCATCATCATGAGGTAAAAGGATCATCTACTATACCTTTCATTTATTTAATAAATACATTGATTGTGTAATATTTTATTCGGGATAAATACATTTTATAATAAACTGTTTCATCTAATTTGTTTAACAGAATCATCGAAACAATCAAGGACATACTTCTATTTAATATATTTTAAGTAACAAATTAAATTATATTTTGTTGATCAGGTAAACCTTTTTTATATATTATGGATTATTGAAAACTGAGTACCACTCAATAATCAAACAACTGAGCTTTATCTCAAGTACAAACACTTTTAAGGTTGTGTTGTCTTCTTACCCACAGATGACCTCCCACAAGTCCTGACCTTAACAATACTAAAATGCAATAACTGTTTAATCTATGATGCACTTAATTGATCATGTTACATACACCAGAAACTTTGTTCCAGGTTTCTCTAAACTAGCACCTTCCTTGAGAGGTCTTATCACACAGGCAGGGTTTACATATCATAAATCTAGCAGCCCTACAATGAAAAAGCTGGAAATAAATTTGTGGATATTAAAACTGTGCTTTATTCTGCATTTACTCTGCGCACACTTATCTGGAGTTTTTCTATCTTGATATTGATAAAAGAACAGATTTCTGAATGTCGTTCTTTTTCAAATGTGGGGAGCAGATGTAACGGCATGTGGAGTTTGCGGACACAGATAACAGCCAGATAGCGAGAAGTGTTTTAACAGTTTATTGGGCAAAGTTTCCGGGTCAGCGGCAGGAGGGAGCAGCAGCGACAGGACCCTCTGAATGGTTAATGTGCGGCTCAGGACAGACTGGACAGCAATACAGGAGAATGATGGTACTGACCTCTTTGGAAACAAAGCCTGAGGTGCGGCGGACCAGCCAGCACTTGAACCAGCCAGCACGCCAGCGATCCAGTCACAGGGAGGAGGATTTCGACTTCGGCTATGCAGGTAGGAGAGCCTAGTCTAGTCTTTCTGGGGGACAATCTTAAATCGAGGTTGGGATGAGCAGAAAGGAGGTCCGAGCCCTGAGGTCAGATAGAGAGGAGGTACCAGTCCGAGTTCCAGAGACAGTGTCATAGTGAAGGCAGGGGTCGAAACCAGAAGATCAGATGACTGAAGAAATCCACATCAGAATCCTGAAACGTGATCTGGGGCAGAAAGGGGTCAAAAACAACAGGTAACCAATATCCGACAGGGGCTAGGCAGAAATAAAGGTCAGGCAGGCAGTCAAGAAGCAGGCAGACAGGCAGGTAGGCAAAGGATAGCTGGAAACGTCTCACCACAAGGCTCCAGCAATAATCTGGCATCAGTCTATGATCTGAAAAAGGTTTTTAAAGGCGGATGAACAGGTGTAATGATGAGAGTGGAGCAGCAGAGGCAGGTGGAAATAATGTGATCATCAGACCAGAGCTGACGCCTAGATTCATGACAGTAGAAGGTGAAAGAAAAATGTTTCATTTATTGTTTAAAGCTGGACAATGTTGAAGTCGGACATCCTTCATTTCTAAACCTAATGGTAGTGTGACAGTCCTATCACTATGCCTCCAAACAATCATGTGCCTCTGCTGCTTGGCCAAGGGGATATCCCTTAGGCTGACTGGTTGACGGGTATGACTTTCACCCAGGAGTCTTTGGATCAAATCCCGCCTGGGCTCTTTGTAGTGTACACCTTGCCACAGTAGCAATAGGCAAATCATTAGAAAGACCTCTCAAATTACAATGAATAACCAAACTATTGTGCACACTGATGGCAGTCCTCCACTCCACTGTATTTACATTATCAGGTCTACAGAATCTACATTAAAATGCCTCTTTATTGTGACAGACATATATTTTGTTTATTGACGGTTCATTTAAGTTCAAAAATACTCTATTGATCCCGAATGAAAGATAAATGTCATAAGTCATGTTTTTTTCAGTGAGTTGTAGATATGCTGAAAGAATTTTTGTGGTGGTCTGTCTATCACTGGATCTTGAGATGCCTCACTCTATCCACAACAGACTTATAGAATATTTAGCCTCTTGCTGCAAATGCTGAAGAACCTAAGCTTCCTTAGAAAGTACTGTCTGCTCTGTCCTGTCTTGCAGACAGCTTCATATTTGCAGCACAAGTAGAGTTTTTTATCCAGGTATTTATTCTCCTCCAGTCCCTGAGAGGAGGTGAGAGGGCCTGATGTTGATGATACAAGCTGATGATACAAGCTTTATAGACTAAAAGGACACATGAGTTTCTGCAATTTGCTCCTTTTCTACACTCTCATAAAATTGGTACAATAGGAGCACATTTCTGTCCCCTGAGGTATATTTTGAACTGGACTAGAAAAGTAATTTTTTGTTCCCAAGTATATGTACTCTTTATTAGTAATTTGAGGGTACAATGTCAGAAGATGGACAAGAAGGAAAGAAATAAAAATAATAAAAATGCTGATTCCCCAATCTTTTGACCACCACTTTTATGTATACAGAGTACAGGTTGATGAAGAATGGATTTTCAATCAAATGACACACACTCCGTTGATGACATTTTGTATGTAGTCCAACATTCTGTGTAAGTTTTACGTTTTCGGCCTTCACACTTGCACAGTGGGTAGCGCTGTTGCCTTGCATTGAGAGGGTTCTGAGTTCGGTCCCTGCTTGGGGTCTTTCTGCATGGGGTTTGAATGTTCTCCCTGTGCATGTGTGGGTTCTCTCTGGGTACTCCGGCTTCCTCTCACAGTCCAAAAACATGACCTGTTAGGTTAATTGGTATATTTCAGTTGTCTTTAGTTGAGATTGTGTGTGTGCATTGTTGTATATCTATTGCTCTATGACAGACTGGCATCCTGTCCTGGGTGTTCCTTGCTGACAGATATAGGGCACTGGCCCAACTTTGACTTCCTATTTATATATATA
>JAUZNJ010029155.1:0-41093 GCA_034780135.1 Jordanella pulchra | reverse complement strand
GGGTCGCCCGCGTCGAGGACTAAGGCCTCCATACATGGGTCGTGCGCACTAACCACTGCGCCACCTGCACGCCCTGAAAACCTCTTTTTATTAATACTTAAATATGTACCAGACCAGCTCAGAGAATAAGGATTTAAACAAAATCTAAATATTCAAGTAATTCAGTTCAAAAAGTGAAACGCAAACAAAAGGAAATCATTCTAAAAATAAATATTTTAAATTGAATTTTTCTTTATGGATTATAGTTCAAAATATTAAAAATACTAAAAACATTATGTGGGATCAAAAAAATTAAAATATTTTTGGTGCAAAGATGCAGCCTGCTGAAGGATGTGTTTATGCAGTGTGCAATACACACACTAAGCAACTGCTTATAGCTCCCTTTGCATTACTTGCTGCATCAGTGTGGCATGCCATGGAAGTGGTCTGCATGTGGTTCTGCTGAGCTGTAATAGAAGCCCTGTTTGTTTTGACAACAGCCTTCAGCTCATCTTCGTTGTTGGTTCCTAAGTTTATAATTATTTTCTAAACAATTCTCTTGGAGTGTGATTAAATGCCAGGTAGGCATCCTGATCTAAACCTCATCAACACTGTGGCCATCAAAGCAGGTGTTGGTACTTCAGGATCTCCATGAAGCATGTCAGAAGAGGGAAGTGTGAGGTCCTCTAAAATGTGCTGCTACATAACCGTGTTGACTTTAGACATTGATTAAACACGGTGGGCAAACAACTTTAGATAAACATGTCAACCTAAATCGTTACTGACTGTCAGACTGAGGCTGTTTCTCCTTCTCCTCCTCTCCTCACCCTTTGACCTTGATTCTAACCGAAATGTTCAATTAGTTTTCAGCTGAAAAAAATTATTGGAAACAACATGGGCTTCGAATGTCTTACAAATGCAAACAGAAAAAAACATTAAAACACTAAAAAAGCAATTTAAAAACCATCAAATCTTCTTAGGTTCCTTCACTTTTCACCCTTACTACAGTCCTGCACTATTCACTCCTTAATTCTTGAAAATAGGTAAGAGACTTGATGTTTTCTCTGGTTTAGGGGTGGTTTCACACCAGAAATGTAACATTTGTAGCTCCTGTGGGAGATCTGTCCACATATAGTGGATCTCTAAGTGCTGACTTCAGTTTAAGTATAGTTTATGCTTAGATCCATAAAACTATTAAATGGATTTTAAATGAAAAATCCTCTCAAAGCTTTTATCATGTTTCTTCAAGCCTTTTTGATTTTGCCGCACTTTTTCCTTGCGCTTAACTTTCCATAACTATATTTAAATACATTTCTTAGTGGTTCAGCCTGTATTAATTATCTTCATAGATTGTCTGACAAATTTTCCAATAATTTGCCATTAAAGGTCTGGAGGAGAACTACCATGTTAAAAACATTATCTACCTTTGAGACTTACTTAAAAAAAAAAAAAATCTAGGTTTCCGCAACTGAAAGTCACATTCACCATAATAAATAAAAATACATTTATGAATTTCTGTAAAATAAATTTATATATTACTTTCACTTTTTAACTAAAATTATGCTATTTACTGATATACCTATTTCACTTATAATTCTATTGAAATAATTAAGTGTAAAATGGGGCGACAATTTATGTGTATTTAACAGAAAATAATCAAACTTATTTGCTTATATCACTAATTATTTCCTCTAATCCCCCTTAACTTCTAACATTTCTTTTATTCCTCTGTATGCTGCAGTTATAGGAAGAACTGCCAAACAGATGCAGCTGCTAACAGCTGGCTCTCATCTGTAGACAGAAAGGATGCACATCTGGCTGCATGAGCCACTAACAATGAGAGACATAAAGTGCTAAAGGTCAAAGACGCTCAACTTCTAAGTTTGATCGAGTTTATCCATAGACAACCCAAAGAAAGAGATAACCTTAATCCCATTGATTATCAAAGCAGACTCTAAAGAGACATCAGCCCAGAGGCTTGCATGCTAATTCTTGTTTACAGCATTCACAGATAAAGCACAGAGAGCCAATAAGAGGGAGAGCTAAAAGCAGGGGAGGGGGGGGGGTTACGTACCGCAGGACAGACTGACGGGCAGAGCGCACCAGCGTGTTGCAGAAGGGTTGGGCGCCCATATGGTGCAGATCCTCTATGGACCTGCTCCATGATTTAGCTTTGTCCAAGAAGCCATCCTCCCCATTTTCCAGCCCCTCAAAATCCAACCTGGGCCACGCACATACAGACGGAGAAAGCCGACAACAGAAGCACAGGGAAGGAGATGAGGGATGAGGGAGGTTAGGTCAGCGAGACAGCTTGGTAGAGAGCCAGGCGTTATCAGAAGAACTGGAGGACGGGAAGCTTAGCACAGAGATCCGGACCCATTTTATGCAACACGTAGCTCCAAGCTAAACCATGTAGCAGCTCTACAGGTATATACATTCATTATGCCACAAGACATTCAAACAGAACTGAAGAAACAATTTCCTGATGCACAGGCAGAGTTCCCACAAGCACTACAGGACGCAGCGGCCCATCCCAGTTCCACAGGAAAGATTATGGACAGGAGAGGTGTGAAGTTGTGGGTGTACTCACATGACAGCACACTGGGCAAAGGAGAGGTACTCAACCAGGACATCGAGACCTCTGTTCTCATCATTGAGGAACTCCCTGACCCACCTGTGAAAACAAAGAGAGCTTACCAAACCAGGAGAAAAAACCCTAGGGTTCTGCTTTTAGCATTTTCATCAAAGAAATGTTAAAAGTAGAAAGACAAAAAAAAGATTAGTGTGAATTTGATTATCCAGGAAATACATGAAAAAAAGAAACTGCAAAAGGTTGGAGGCAGAACAAAGAAAGGAGGAGATGAAAACAAATCATTTTAATAAAGAAATGGAAATTGTTTGTAATGAGAGGCTGTTCAAAAAACAAACAAACACTTCATTAAAACTCGGTACAAGATTAATGAATGTAGCAATGGATGACATACGTGCTGTCGCTACGGTATAAACAGGAGAATGTATGCGATTATGTTAACTGACGATATATTGCATATGCTAACAGACTCAGATAATTGTGAGCATGCAAATACGTCATCAGTGTGATGCTACATATATTATGTTGAAATGTTTATATAATAAGTAGTAAAGGAGTAAACATAGGGTTTAAATGCAGTTATTGTAGAACAGATTTTAAACTAAGAAGAGGCTTAAAAAGGTCCATTCCTTTTGAATTTTTGCATATTTTGATAAACTACAACCACAAAAATCAAGGCTCTTATATGATAGGTGCCAATTTATGACGGTCTAATTATGAAAGTAAAGAAAAGGGGCAAATATAATCCAACTATATTGTGTGGCCTCCTATTGTCTCATCCACTATACCCTGATTTCCATATACTATAAAATCCATTGTAACCGACTGCCTCTAAATGCCACCTAATTACTAACAGAGTCCACCTGTGTGTCATTTAATCTTAGTGTAAATCAAACTGTATTGTAAAAGCTCTACTTTAAATGTTACAGAACATTAGTCAACAAAAAGAACACAGCAGCTCAAAACTGAATCAGATTATAAAACACTTCCAAAGCTTCTAATGCTGTATAATCTAATAACAAGCAGGAAGGAGTATAGGAAAAAAATGCTACTCTACCAATATGTGGTTGTTCACCTAAATGAATAGGTTGGAAAAGTAGAAGCAGCCAAGAGGCCAATAGAAACTCAGACGGAGATGCAGGGATCCACAGCTCAGTGGGGGAATCTCTCTCCAGCTAAGCTGGAAGCCAGGCCCTCCAGACACGAAGGAAAAGCAACTCCGCTGTTAAAGAATCATAATCCATCTTGTTTGCTACAAGCCTTGTGGGGGACAGATTAAAACAGTGAAAGAAAGAGACCAGGAGGGTCAGATGAAACCAGAATTTCATGTTTTAGCCTCATCTGTAACATCATCTTTAGTAAAGCACTTAAACCCCCCTGAATATGTCTTTCCCACTGTGAAGCATGGTGGTGGTAGTAGCATCTTGTGGGTATGTTTTTATTCAGCAAATATGGGAAACTTGGTCAGACTTGATAGAAAGGAAGATGGAGTTAAACACAGCAAGAGATTTTTTTCCAGACTGAAACAGATGGAAAAAGATGTTCACCTTCCACCAAGAAAGTCAACCTAGAACATAAAGGACTACAACCAAATGTTTTGGATGAAGAAATATCATTGTTTTAGAATCACCCAGTTAGAATCTATACCTTAATCCAATCAAGGATCTGTGATAGGATAAATAAACATGCTAACACATCACCTTCTTCCTGTCAGATAAGAGAAAAGTTGGAAAAACATTCTGACTCCACATGAAGTCTGGGCTTGAATGTCAAAAATGTGAAAAGGATCCAGGTGTATGTATACTTTGGCAAGAGTCTGCATATCACAATATGTGTTGCTTTCTATCCCTGCATGTAGATGAGGAATAAATAGGCCCCAAGATCATCTCTAATTTGCATTAATTATATTAATCAGTTTTTTTTCCAAGCAAGTTCATAGGAATCATCAAATAAAGGTTAATTAATTAATTTATCATTATTCTCTGCCTCAGTCAGACTATGGACTAAATAAGATATTACTTCCGATTAATCCAGTCTAGATGGCTGTAGACGTTAGAATAAAACAAGAGCTTGTTGAGTTTCGAAAGATTTGCTGTTATAATCTAACATGGTGTTAATTGTGGCATTAAATTAAAGTTACGCAAATTCAGTTTTAAAAGAAATGTAGAAAATCAATAATCAATAAACCAGACAAGCAGTTAAAGAACCAACATAAGACGCATTCATACAACATATGAATTCTATTTAGTTGAACTTTCATTTATCTACATAGAGCACAATCATGCAGCATTTTTTAATACGTTTTTTCAGTTTTAATTCATGATTTGTGATTTTTCTTTCTATTCCATTCATGTCTTACATGTGTTATATAACAATGTCAGTAAGTAAAAAGATAAAGATCTGAACAACAAATGAGATTGTTTTCTTTGACTTTTCTTTCACAAGGTCACAGTATCAAATAAAGTTAACAGTTTTCAAATTTTCCTTTTACAATGTTTTTTTAGCTGCTTTTTTCCTTTAGTTTTTGTTTCAATAATGGAACTGAACCCCATGTTTACAAGCTGTCGGGTCGAATATCACACTGTGCCTCTTTATCATCTATAAACTGTTAAAGAAATACCTGCATTGCATCAACATTGGTATCATAGACAACTAGAATAACACAAAGGTATTTTTCCTGTTTGACAAAAAAGTTGGGGAAAAGGCTCAGTGGAAACAAAATCCTTGTGATTTCTTTCACTAGTTAAGTTGTGTTTTCCAGGGAGAGAATCCACTCTAAACAAAGGAATTCCCATTGCACCCAGAGAAAGAATGTGGAGGGCATATGGCAGGGAAGTGGGCTCAGGTCGAAGCTCCGACACTCCACAGTGTTTAGTCTACCTCCCCCACAGAAACCCCTTTCTGCTCCTCCCCATTTCTTCAGGAAACTCCGTGGGGGTAAGATTGGGGTAAAAGGTTCTTAAAATAGTCCCCAAATGCTGGTTATGATTACCGGCTGCTAGTCGTCCGATGGATAAGTCAGACTGGAAACCAATAAAGGCCTTCAGATGAAGCAGAGGAAAGGAGGGAGAGAGAAGGAAAGAGAGGTGAGTAGAGAAGCAGAGAAAAGAAAAAAAAGATGGGCAAAGATCATCAGCCTGTTGTCCCCACCTCCATATCCCTTCTAGCCTGGGACCCCCTCACACTTTCCTCCACATCTGTCCAGCTAGTTGCCAGTTCTGATTGTCTTGGCAAAGTTAGTAAAAACACACAGCATGGCCTGAGATTCACTCAAATACACAGACATCCAGAATAAACTAACATCTGTTATTCTCTGGCCGGCCCACATAGGTCCTCAGATAATATTTCTCTTGGTTGCTTTTTGTGCTTCTTTAAGAAGCTTAGAAATGCATTAAAACTGATTTGAACATTTTTAAAGGCTGAGAATCAGTAAAAATGATCTGTGCATCTTAAATCACATTGTTACACCTGACTCTGTAAAAGTTGTATTTCTCTGCATGAAATGCACTCAGAAAAGTCTCTTTGTGTGTATTTTTTTTTCTGCCTTTCACTGGGTCCAGCTATCCCATGATCAGCCTGGCTTCCTGTCCTTCAGGCGCACATAACAAAGCTTCCTGCTTAACAGTTTGGAGGAACGGACAAGGTATCACAATGGCTGCCATCTGGGCATTACGAGTAGCGGCTGCATGAAGCATCGCTGCAGAGCTTGGCAAGTTAGAACAATAAGTGTTGATCTGGACACTAAAGCTCTGGGACCCTGCAGCAGCCCACAAAGGAATACTCTTTACAAAACACAAACAATAAAATACCCCCCCCCCCAGGGCTTTGTGCAGCAGTAAATGCAGCTGTGTAGTCCATCAGAAGATAAGAGCTGATTACCCAATGTGGTTGGTCCGCAGCGATATCTCCAGCTCTCTCAGGACTTTAGTCGATTCCTGCACACGCCGCCGAAATTTCTAAAAGAAAAGCAAAAAAAAAAAAAAAACATGTCGAAAACTGTTAGCTGCACATTCATCATCATGACAAACTGTTATTAAAAGGGTAGTGAAAGATTACGCACTGCTTTAAGATTATACACCCCCAATGCTACAATCCTAGACATTCAGCTCCCATCACAAGATCTAGACTACGGCGCTTATACTAAATTATAACCACGATAGACAAATACAAACTTCTATACTGGGGTTTTATGAACTGGACCAACCTACAATATTGCATCATTTTAAAGTGGAAGGGTACATAGATCTTTTTCTTTCAGGATTGCTCCGTTCTTACCTCTATCCCATCATCAGAGCAGTTTCCTACAGCGAGGAGCCACCAGCACCATCAATAAAACCACACTACAAGTTTGGGTTTATTTACTAATTAGGTGACCTCTAAAAGCAGCTGGGTGCTCTAGATTAGATTGATTGCAATAAGGGGCTTAAGATAAATAAAAAAGCAGGCCACACTTTTATCATGATGAAACAGGTTAATGACTGTGGTGATAAATTGTTGAGTGACAAAGTAATAAATGACTAGAAAACTCACATCATCCAAATAACTCCTAAACCATTTATCCAAGAAACAAATTGTATTTCTTACTTTGTTTAGTTGTTTTATTAGACATATTTAAAATTCATTGCCCCTCCGCCTTCAGACAACCTCTAGATAATATGATGTTGATGTTCCCACCTTTCGTGTGACTCCTGGGTCTAAGTATCCTCTGAGCTTCTGGATGTAGGTGTGAGGGGGGTTCTTTACTTGAAACCTCTCCTATAAACACAGCAGAACATTGATGAGTTGCATTGGTGAGTTTGATGTATGGGCAGGAGTCCACACAGCATCAGGGCAGGTAAATGACTCGGAGTAAAATGAATTCACCTGATCGCAGATCAGATCCCACTTCTTCTCGTTATCGTATTGCCTGAGCAGCCGAGCTTTGTCTGGAGGAAGATTCATGGAGTTCTGTAGAAATACATCAACAAAATCTTAGCATTAATCTCATTCAGAAAAAAAAAAAAAGTTTACTCCCTCCCCCGATTTCATCTATTTATAGAGTTGCTGCAGGGGCCTGTGGCGCCAGCAGCAGTACACAGGACAGAATCTTGGACCGTGACCTCAGTTCCTGTGTTGACTTTCTGCATCCTGTTGCAGGAGACGATCCGCATCTCCTCTAGTTTTGAGTCTCGCTTTGTTTTTCACCACAACAAGCTGCTATCAGGATTAATCTAAACCAACCGTGAAAAAAATAAGAACTCTTCAACACCGCAGGAGATGTCCTGAGGCAGCCTGTTTACTGGGATCTAATTAAAACTTAATTGCTTCAATTTTTGTTCCTAGACCACACAGTTTATGCAGCTTATGTCCACATGACAACACACACACACACACACAGAAACTGTATGACAGAAGCTTTTGACTAATTGCTTCCTTCTGAGCCAAATGCTTGTAAACAAGGACAGACGGGGGAATCTTAAAAATGAGGAAATGCAACAATAGGAGGGAGCTTTGCCAGTGTCTAAAACTGACCCCCTCAGCAGTTCTTTTGAAGAAAAATGTTTAGAAATGTCTTTTCTTCTTCTGTATAGGGAACCCGCGTTCAGAGGCAAATCCACAAACTGTCTGTTGGCCTGACCTCTTAACCTGCATCTATAATTCAGTCTGGAGATCAGAAAGTGGAACTCTGTGCTGCATTTGTCCAGCTCACTCCAGATGTGTCGCTCAGCGGAACGATTAAAACAGCGTCTGCTGTGTTTGCCGCCATAACCACCGCTGTGCCACTGAGAGCGAGCGGCGAGGCATCACTTGAGAGAGTTTTAAAATGATTTTTCCATACAGTTGCTCATCATCCCGTCAGTGAAACGTGACTAATTTTGTTTATCTGTGGAAGGGAAGTTAACCCAAACTAGAGCTAATAGTTGAACCTTTTAAAGAATATAGATTTGGATCAGTAGTTTCTAAAAATATGCAGCAATGAAAATGTGTGAGAAAGCTACAACTGGGCGGAACGCTGTGCCAAGACGTTGAATATTTTGACTGGACTTTAGGCCTCATGCAGAAAAGGAGGGGAAGCGACATGCATACCAGATGTTCAGAATTACAGCAGGAATGTGTCCTGTTTATAGTTGTAGTTTATGGCAGTAAACTTTCTCTCTTGTCTGACCTACGAGGCACCCTTCCCTCCTCATGCTTCTCTAGGGAGAAATTTCACCTTCGGCAGTCTTTGAGAAGGAATTTACTCACAGCAAAGGAGTAGTATCTGTATATTTCTTGGATTGTATTGCTTCTCCACAGTCTTTAATATAAACCAATGCTTTGTTCATAATCATAAATCATGTGAGTACTTTTTCTTTTTCCCTTTTCTCAGTTTTCATTTCAATATTTCCATCCAGCTATTGCCGGCTTCCTTTCTTTTCTGGGGGATTGGATCGCATGGGTAAAGGGTCAAGGAGGGATTTAAGACCCAGACATACTTTCCCCCAGCGACACTCATTAGCTCGTTCTAGACTTACCTTAAAGGTTTCAAGGCCAGAAGGGAAATTTATTGTTCCTCTGCATCAGTTTGTTATTGAGGGAGAGAAGCAGCAGCTTTGCTGTGAGCTCCTCGGCCTATCTTTAAGTCTGATATCCGCTGACCTACAGAGGAAGCTCCTCTTTTGCTCCAATCTCCTCCTTGCTGTCATGATTGTTCACATTAAAAATGTCTTTTGAAAATAACACTATTTATCATCTATCAAAGCTTAAAAGACATCTAGTTTCGCTGAACTGAGCTACCGAAACAAATGAACTTTTCAAAGCTGTTATAAATATTAGATCGTGTATTTCCTCACTTTCTTTGGAGGTGAAAAGTGGAAACGATCAGTAAATCTGCTTTGAGGATAAAGGAGAACTGGGGAACCCGTTTGGAGCCAGACTGATCAAACTGCAAATTCATAGGGACATAGATCCTCAATATCAAGTTCTTAAAATCACACTGATTTATGCTTTTCTTGCACCAGTTGAGGTTTCGATATAGTTGGGTGAAATCAGCTCTACTTGATTAAGGTAATATGAGGGAGCCAGCGGACTCTTGATTAAACTTTAAGAACATTAACTCAAAAGTGACTAAATGAGACCCAGCGTGGAGCAGGGAGCAGTTATTTGTAATTGATGGAGCGGTCTGTGGTTTAACTCCCAACCTTTCAGCCTTTGCTGTAAGTCTTGCTCCTCCTGTCCCACCTTTTATGTCTGACTTTAAAAAAGGAAAATAGCATCACAAAATAAAAGGAAAACACAAGAGCACAAAACCAACACTATGTGGTAAAATGAAGTTCGATTTGTCCTTCAGCTCCTGTGACCTTCGATGACCTCTGTAAATTTCTATTTGACGTTTTCAAAGGGGTAAAAGAAAAAAACAGCAGCAGCATGAAAGATTGTGAAGTTGCCAACTTTACAAATTTATGACGCAAAAAAAACAACAACCCCCATCTAACGGGCTTAGATTAGTGGGAAAATAACCATCCCCTTCAAATTCCAACAAATATAATAACTACCTCTGATACCGTTTTGGTTTAGCCAAAGGATGAACAAATCAAAAGATCTGAGCTCTTATTTCTACAGAAAACTTAAGGATAAATACTGCAGGATCCATCCAGCCTTGAAGACTGCTCCCTTTTGTTTTCTTGGCCAGTCATGCATTACCAAGCAGGACTCCGGGGCGAGGAAGCAAATAGGAAGGTCTCTTTCAGTAGTAATTTGATTCTGAATTACTGGAAAACATGGAGGCCAGATGCACACAGAGATACCCATCCACTTGGCAAAGACAAAGGAACAAAAGAAGCATACCATGTGTATTGTTTCAGTGAATAACTGGATGATCTCACATATAAAACTATTTATCGGAGGAGAAAACATGGCAGTGTTTGAATTATGAGCATTTAAGAATTCACAGAGCAGGCATTAGGAGGACTGAATCCACAAAGGATAGATCAGGGATTTAATCATGCTCAGCTGTCTGATGGAGACTCTGGCTCTGTAAACAAACACAGGTGAGACCGTGGGGCTGCAGGTGTTATTAGCTCTACTGTAAAATGTCTGCTCACAAAACAATAGAGCGACAGAAGTCGTAGAAGAGGTTTCCTTCCCGATAAGGTTTGGGGATTTTGAGCCAAGTAACCCAATTTAGCTAATTTCATTTCACTTTCTCCCACAATGATGTTATCTTTCACTTCCTGCGTTTACAAGAAGCTAAAAGAGGTCTTTATGTGGGAGAGTGAGCAGTGCTTTAATGGTTTTGGATCCATTAGTCCATTTAAGGAGAAAAATATTGCAGAAATGCTAAAAATGTTTGCACTTGTTACGTTGCCCACACAAACTCTCCTCTCGGCTCAACCTTTCTTGTTGGACCTGAATCCGACCCGAACAAAGAATCCAGTGTTGGGCTTTGTTCCGATATGATGCTCTGCCATACTCATCCTTTGACATTTGAGCTTATCCCCCCCCCTTCATGTTGGGTTGCTTACAATAGAAGGTGGGTAGGGTAAGTTTATACCCTGTGGTCCTTTTTTATACAGTAAAATACATTAACCAGATGGACTGGTTTTATTGTCAATTTTGCCACTTTAAAGGCAGAATGAAAGCCATGGGTGGGTAAAAGTCTGATATTCTAACTTAATAGGACTCGCAGATCATTCAGTGGTGCCGGTTTGTGGTCTTTAAAGCACATGAAAGAGAACTCACACGTTATCCAAACACATGGTTAACATGAGGCAACCAGGTGAGGGTGTAAATTCTAAAGCAGAGGGACATTTGAGCTACTAGACAAAGGGAAGGTTTCAAAGAGGGAGTAGTTTAAGTGGCTCTGAGAGTCATGTTACTTTTTAAGGAGGAGAGTAAAGCTATCAAGGACAGAGCAGAGAGCACTTAAGTCACGCACACTACCCCCCGGTCCGAATCTACAGGGCAGCTCAGTCTACCCCCTCCATCGGACGGTCGACTAACCCGAAGTGATTTACAATCAGCCTTGAGATGAGTTTATGACCGGCAGCTGGAGTTAGAAACCCCAAAAGATACAAATGGAGAAGATCTTTCCTCCTTGACCTCATCCCAAACATCTCCTGCTAGGAGTACAGCATGTGCACTAGGTACCACGAGCCAAAAGGACTCCAGAATAGTAACGTGCATAACAGAGCACAACAAATGGTTGATGCTCTGCCTTATCCAGTGCCGACCAAATGCTTCCTCTCTCACAATGTGTGCCTTTATCTGACTTGATAGGCTCTGCAGGCTAGACTTAGCCATCATCAGCTCACTGGGAAAGGAGTGGGTGGCTGAGAAGCTCATCGTGCAGGACGGAGATCCTGCCAGTCCAGAGTTGGATGTCCAGACAGAACTAAACTCGTCTGCTCGTCAGGGAGGAGCCCAGGAACAGGGGACCTACGGCTCAGACCAACTGGAATCTCACCGTAGGATCTGTGTTCATTACGAGGGATGACACTGAACTGAGAATAAAGTGTTTCAAAAAGTATTCATTGGATTTAGGCCTGATTTTAAATTGCCAAATCTAATCCATAAAATCTCAATCATGCCACCAAGTTTTTTTAATCTCTATCAGGTTTTTCTCCCTACTGCTCTTTATTTAAATCCATCCATCTCTTGTTTAACTCTGTCCAGCCTATCCATCCCACTTTATAAAAAGCCTCCACACAGAATGATGCATCATTGCCGTGTGTCACCAGGGAGGAGGCTAAAGTGTTCAGAATGAGGATGAGCAGTTTTCATTTTCTGTCAGGCAGCATATAGACCAAAATGTTCAGTATTGGTATCATTTCACCCGTTAAGGTACTTCCTTCTACATCTGCTGTGCCACCAGCATGGCTTACACTCATTTTATTGACAGGGTGACTCATGGCTTTCATTTTGTCACATTTGAATTAAAGCAATTCTTGCTGAGAGTCTTTCACTCATGTTACCACACTTTTATTCCACATTTCTTCTTTCTACCTCTCTGCTGCATTCCTTGGTTTTCATAATGCTCTTTTTCCAAGGAACCTCAGAAGTCTTTATTGAACAACTGGATTTGGACTCAGATCACATTAGCCACAGATGGACTTTATCAACTAATAAGATGACTTAAGACATTTGGCTGCATGGATTTTATTTAGGGGTACCAGAGTAAAGGTGTAAAAGCATATTCTACTCTGCATATCATACACTGTGCTTTTAAAGTAAGAAAATGTGAATACTTTAAAGTTGACTATAAAAGCTGATTATCTAAAATAGGTATTAGAGATATAAACAATACGGCAGGGCAGGTTTTAGCAAGAAAGGCGGACAAATTAATATAAATTGGTAAAAAAATAAAAAGAATGAAGCATTCAGTAATGAGCAAGATCAACGTTCTGATCTTTACTTCTATCTAATCCGTGTGAGAAAAGAAGTCAACAAATAGGCAAAGAAAACAGAAGGAATATGCAGACCAAGGCATAATAAGCAACCTTAAATGGAAAATGATGCACCATTCCCAACTAAACCAGAAATAACTGGGAACAGTTCAGGATAAATATGTCCTTCTGAAAAAAAAAAAAAACTTCAACAAACCCTGAGAAGGACAGAAAGGGGTAAACATAGAAGCAGCTTTTGGCCGTTTGCCTGATGTTCTGTTCATGCCTCACACTGACCGTAAAGGAGACCGTGACTCCATGGGGTGCAGCCGATCCACCTGAAATACATCATAGGTGATGTCATTGGTGTGACCGACTCTATTATCCCGTTTTATAATAATGGATGTTTCAGTCAGCGCAGCCTGTTTGGATAACTCCTTTTCCGTTGCAATGAAACACAATGAGAGGAGACAGGATGGGCTGTTGTCGTCACAGAGCAGCAGGGACTTCCGTCAACTCTTCAGGAAATCAAAAAGCTGCCTTTGGTAACTTTGGGTTTGTTCTGCTGCAGGTACGTGCAAACTGCATGTGTGGGATCTGACACATCCACTGTCACAGCATGTTTGTGTCAAGTGTAATTTTAGGAGCTTGTCCAACTCCAGGGTAAAGTCTCACTGAACTGAAAGCATCAGAGCGGAGTGTGAGAATCCCCCCTCCTTCTCCCGAGCAGACATCCGATCGCCCTCTCGCTCTTTGGCAAGGTAACCCAAACCTGCTGAGGATAACAAAGTGTACACACAGCGAGATGCTAGAAGGAGGAGACGACAGTGAAACACACTCTACAGAACTGAAAAGGGAAGAAACTGAGAGCGTCACTCATTCTTATGGTGGGATGTCTTTACAAAGCAGAAATAAGCAGGCTTAAGCAACAAAGGAAAGAGTGTTTATAGGAAAATACAGCATGAGTGAGGAAAGAAAAAAAACACCATCAGAAGGTGAAGCAAAACAAAACTACCTCCATACTGCACATCATTTCTCTTATCTTAAACTATGAAGATCAGATGCATAATGAAAAAAGAAAGTAATCCTTTTATTAGCTTAAATGAGAAATGGAATAAAGAGGAACAAAAAAGCCACTTATTTAAAAATGGTTGAACCACATCTAATACTTAAGGACTAGTTTTGTTCAAACTTACATAAGGGAGGACAAACTGTCAGAGTAATAATGGCTGAAACGCTTTTTCAGTTTATGGGCTGTTAAATCCCCATTAAATCAGGAGTGTACAGCTGTGGGACGAGGTTTTTTTTTTATCCTCCTTTAGACACAGTCTGAACGCTACCCAGAGATTCCATCTTCCCCCCCAATGAACTTTTGTCTCCTGGTATCTGACATCCGAGTCAGGCTGCTGAGATAAATAACTTCCAATCTCCTCTTTTCAACACCACCAAAGGGACACAAAACAAAACAACAGGAAGGTGGGGAAACGCTCATTCCACTTCATAAATCAACAGCCTCCTCTTAGAGAACATTTGCTGCTTGGTTTGTTTAACCGGTGAGGCAGTGGTGATAATCGATGGTGATAACTTTGTCTAAGCTAAAGATAATCACCATCACAGGGTTTCTTAAGGCCAAAGGAAAAAACTTCAGCGGGGTCCCTCTAGAGCCACATGTTGCAAAGGTTGCAAAAGTGTTTGAATGGCAGTATCCACTCCTCTGATTTGTTCTTAAAAACAGCTGTGAAACGAAGCCAAGCAGATAGGAAATTTGGAGGTGCTATTATTATGCTCCATTTCTTCCTTCATCTTTGCTCCTCCTCTTTAAATAGATGCACTGATGAGGTTTTTCCGATCAATACTGACTTTATGGCTTCCTGACTATTTGGATTTTTACAAACTCTGATTTTTCTGTATATATGTCATCGGTGTAACTAAAATAAAACCTGTTTTAGGTCATTTTTTGGTTTTAAATTTGTCGTTAAATAATAAAAAAACATACAAGTTCATCCCCATTTGTAGTGCCCATCGGCTTTACCTTTATATTCTTTTACTTAAATGGAAAAAAAAAAACATATATGCTGCTGCTCAGTGTTTAACAAAAATAATACACTTTTAGATGTGATGAAGGAACATGTCTTGCAAGTCAATTACTGGATGACTGAAAGAAATATTTTTTTAGCATTGTTGCACTTTTACAACTATTTTAAGCTTGTTAATGTGCATAAGGTCTTTAACACCTTTATGTTTATTTTATAATAAAAAGTAAACACATTAATCACATCAACATAACTATACTGATGTTGCTATAATGCAAAACTGTGTAATTATTATATGACGTCATATATCTAGCCATCGTGATGATTTAAATTCATAGAGATGTTATCATATTTACTTTTCATACTAAATAGGATGTTTGCCTGAGAACTAACTGCTGTAACCTGTTGCAGGGCAGACTCAGGTCAGAAATGATAAAGAGGCAAGCAGAAACACTAAATTCTTTCAAAAATAATGAATAGAGTTAGTCTGTCAAAAATAAAAATATCAAAACTGTTATTTGGAAAAAATAAAACTGATTTTACAAGCCCCTGGAAATGATAATAGCCTGTTATTTATATTAAACTACTAACAATTTCAAATCACCATTTTTTAATTGCGACATATATTGATACTAAGTTATTGTCCACCCCTATTACTGATATTAAAAAATATCAATAATAGGGGTTATTGTTGCTATATAGTACTGGACCTCTTCCTCCATTTGAGGAAAACATGGGTGCGCTGGTTTTCTCAGGATTTCCTTTAATGTTGAAAGTCCCTGGTCTGCTGGAACCAAAGTTAAGGCTTTGATGAAGGGAATCACGTCTGCTTTTGTGGCCTTTTCTCACCAGCTGTTCACATGTTTTACAGCATTCAGCATGTTTTACAGCAGGGTCCATTGGTTTGGCCTTAAGTGTTGCAGGCTAATTGTATTAAACTGCACATGTTGCAAAGGCTTGCTTCTGTGCCACTTGACTCTTAGTGGAAGAGTAGTGGAAGCTATTTGAACGTGTCTAAAATGTCCAAAAATCTTTCATCCAATGGAAAAACCTTGTTACTTGAAACAGTGCATTATACATTCCCTTAGCTAATTTATTAGCATTTTCTTGTAAGACAGCATACACCATCTCCCTCTTAATATCCCAGCTCTGTAGCAGCTAATAAGACAAGACTGTTTTAAAAAATGCAGAAGGATTGTTCATCAAAGGCCATCATTTTTGAATACCCTGTCAAATAATCCTTTTTAAGATGACTAATCAATTTTGACGTGTTAAAGGGCATGCTACGTTTCCCCCACCATGAAAATGTTCTTTAAACATTTGTTACACAAAGCCGCTGTATTGTCTTCCTCTCAAACATTAAAGAAGTTCCAAACTACAGTTCCATATTTAATGTGCGTGCATTCGGGTTTTGCTGAAGGTTATCTAGTTACTAAATACTACTTACTTAGACTCACACCTCTGCAGTGGGTCCTGTCCTCTGCCGTCTCAGCAGCACCGGATTGCAGCATCGCCAACTCAGCTGTTTGAAACAAGCGCCTCAAACTGATAAGGCTCCTGGCCACTTGGCTCCACAAAGCTCCAACTAACCTCCAGGGTTAATGGGCTGAAAATCCTCCACTTCAACAAAACTGCCTGTGGTCTAATTATCAGCATCCCTCTGATTACTCCCCATGTATCAATAAGCCTAAGGTCTAGCTAACTAGCTGCCATGACCACACACCAGTTTAATCCCTACCATTCATCCCCACACAAAGCCCTGCCCCTCTGGGTTTGTTGGAATCAACCATTTTGGTAGTATTGTTTAAATTTTGTCAGGAGGGCGGGGTTATGTTTCTAATGGGGTGAGTTACACTTTAAGAAGCACTGATAACCTGATATGTAATAGATGATCAGCTTATGGAGGATACGAGTTCCCTGTTCTTCTATCCTCCAAGTTCTTAAAACTCACATTTTTATTTCTTGTTATCTGTAAAAAATAAAAAGAAAATAAGCCAAACAAAAATGTCAACAAAAAAATTAATAATTGGATGAAATGCAGACAAATTCTAAAGAACTAGGATGAATGTCATTTTGGAACATATCTGTGAAGGTTCTCAGTCATCCAGGTCATGGTCAAGCTTGGAAAGTTCAGTTTAGGCAACTGGACGTGAGGTTTTCTAGAAAAGGTTTAATCAGATTTATCTCTGTTCGCTCCTACATCAGTTAGAACAGAAAAAGCCTCTTGAAACGTCTTCCAGAAAACTTCACATCCAGTTGCCTAAACTGAACTTTCCAAGCGCATCATTTTCAAAATTTCAGTACAGTCGTAGTCAAGACTTTTCTAAATTCAGTGCCATCATATTTTATTTCTAAGGATTTCCAGGGAGTTTTGGGGGAAGTAATTAATTAGTCATAAAATGTTTCCACTTCAGTTTCATCTTTGCTCTCTAAACAATACCAGAGTGAATAATCGGTGTGCCTTCGTATACATGAACCTGGTTGAGACCAAATCATTTAGAATTACAAATCAATGTTCTAAAAGAAAAAAAACAAGGAAAGTGAGCTTCCAAGTTTGATAAAACACTGCATATGGTTACCCATACAGAGTCCACGTTAGCTGTTTGTTCTGAGTGTTCAAGGGAGCCTCAGGGAAGCTCCTGGCAAACAGAGGATATGTGCTGAGAATGTTGGGAATGCAGGTACATGAATGCCACATTAATTCATGCTGGTCAGGCATGTCAGCGCGCTGTCCGGTTAAAAAGACTGAGGACTGGAGAGGTATAATAACGTTTCCATTTAGAGGAATCTGTAGTGAAGAAATGAGTATAAAGTAAGGAGGAACAAAAACCATGATGGAAATGATCATCAGGCAAAAATTCACTAATGACTTCACCAGTCACATTTCTCAAAAAAAGCGCTCCCTTTTTTTCTAAGGATGATTTCATTCACTCGTTGTGTCATTTAATGAAAACAGAAGCAGAAGTTTGGTGGGAACCGAAAGTTAAGGCTTCTTAATGTACAAGTAGACCAGAGGTGGCATCCAGCTGCTGACCACTGGCTCTTTACAGCAGTTCACATGAAAAAAAAGAAAAAAGAAGTGTGGCTGCACAAAGGGCACAAGAGGGATGAGGCCCCCTTTCTAAAAACAACATCGACTGACAGAGTCCCTATTGTAACAAAGAGGAAACCACTTCTCCGACATGCAGCCCTGATGCAGCTGCACTTGCATAAAAATGGAAAACATGCTATCTTAAAAAGGGAGATCCTCACACATGTTGATGATTTAAAACACACAATTCACTGCAGAAAAGAACACACACACACACATATATATATATAAACCAAGTTTTGAAATGATAAACTTTTTGCAGGGAAGCTTTTGAATTACAGGCAGCAGCTGGTTATCTTGGCCTAAACACAAGACCATGGGGTAAACAGCTGGACTGGACCTGATTTAGCATCAACTCACACTTTAAGACTTTTTATATACAGACTGAAGAAATATTTCAACCAGCCTGATCATTTTTATATTGATAATGACCGACATCGGGAACAGTAAGTACACTTCACAAACCGACCGCTTTGTGAATGAAATCTGAAACAGAGACAAGGATGACGTTTCCAAGGCAGTCGTGGTTTTTATCATGTCGCTTTGGTTTCTAAAATTACCAAAAAGGGAAAAAATCAAATAAACAAGTAGTACGGCAGAATAACTATTGATTATTATTGATTGATCCCAGACCTAATAGAGGCTAGAGAGCATCAGGCGGACCTTCCTACCACTTTGCCTCAAACAAAATCAACTCTTATGATCCTCTTCCTCTTTAACCACTGAGATCAAACAGCTATGCCCTGCAAGAGTGTCCTCACTACTTTAAAAGCCTTTAGATGTTTTATTAACAAAATGCAATATATATATTTATTCTGTAAGTGAAAAACAAACTTAAATGTAAGCAGGACTGTAAACTCTTCTGGTCTGACTGTTAACAGGACTCAAACAATACTCCTATATTGACTATTTCTATAAACAAATAAAAGTCTGAAAACTATGAGCTTTGAATGTTTTCAGGTCCACTTACTCTGACACTCCCAAATAAAATCCAGAGCAAACATTATCTTATTGACTAATTGGTAAACAATATCCACTTGCGTGTTATTAAATAAATAATCAATCTTAAAATGCCCCAAGGGGTTTAATTAGAGAATAATAGGAAACAAAAACCATCATAAAGATCAAGAAAATCACCAGAGACTGTGAAAACTTGTAGAGTGACACTTATGACGTCGTTACGCTATTAAACATCATATTCTTTGAATATAAATGACAACAGATTATTCATGAATGTCTAAAGATGGAGCATGTGGTCAAACCGCTAACCTTCCAGTTTGTCACAAGCCTTTTGGTGGATTTAAGCAAATATCTGTTAGAAAGGGACAAACAAAGTTAAATGAAGGTTTAACTCCGTTACTTTAACGACGGTTTAACCTTTCAGCCTACTTACAGAACGGTAAGTGTGCCAGAAAGCTTATATGACCCCTACTGTAAAGCATGGTAGTGGCTGCATCATGCTGTGGGGATACTTTCCTTTAGTAATGATAGGAAAGGTACTAATCCAATATTAATATCTGTAGCTGCGGTATTGATGAAAATGGGTCCAACCAACTGAAACCCTAACGGTTACATCTTTGTTTTCAGTTTGGAATTTGTATCATTCACGTGATTTGCTGTTTTCATGACTTCCCTTTCTGACCTGCTACTAATCTCTAGTTTTCTTTTGGAATATACAGCCTCTTGAATAAATAAACAGTAATAATAATAGTGACACTAAAGCAAACGCAGTTCTGTATCGGAGGAATATCAGAATGTGCAGATATCAAAATTCAAATACTGGAATCAGCTTGAAAGAGAGAAAAAGTCGATTAATGCCTTTCTAATTTAGAAGGGATTGGATGGGGTAGGATTGGGGGGGGGAAATCTGGGATAAAACCTGTTTAAAGCTCGAATGGTATAGTCAAAGCCCGGATCAAAACCACATTAGAAAACTGTTGTAAAGAACTTTAAAAAATGCTTGAAAACATATAGCTAGGATGAATTTCCATAAAAACATTAATTTATATTTCGCAACTCAAGCCAAAGAACGGTGGTTCAAGATCTAAGAGGATCACCTTTTAAAATTATTTGCATTGTGTTTTACACTTTCTGTATTTTTTTTTTTTTCTATGTACTTCAGTTTGTGTTTGTCTTTTACAGAAAATCCCAATCAAACCCTTTGAGGTTTTATCATGAGAAAATGACAAGGTGTAAGAATCATTTTTCAATGTGCTGCACCCAAAAACAACCCAGTTTACAGGAGAAGTGTGTCTCTTTTACTATATAAACTTTTATCAGACAAAAAGAGCAATCACAGTTTAACAAATAAAAATGATTTGGGATTTCTGTCTTTCCTTTTTTTTTTTTTTTTTTTTTTTTTCACAGCTTGAATGCATTATTTCCACTTAATAAGCATCTCGATTTTCCTCAGACTGAAGCCGTAAAGAATCAGTGCTGTCAGGCCGAGCTAGAGCCACACTGTCAGCATAATCTGACCCAACTCGCATAACCTCTCCTTTGGTAAAATTCCCACAATCAAAACTCTTCAAAAAAGCAGCAAACACCCCATAACTACATGATGCAACTCTGTGACAGAGATCCAAAAATGGAGCCGAGTCAGACAAATAGTTTCGCTTGGTTTCCAGTACAATCGAGGAGCAAAAAAAAAAAAAAAAGAAAAATCTAATTACCAGCACTGCTCCTGTGGAAAACTCCTAAATATGTGAACTTATGGTAAAGTCATTATGACCAGGAACAGTAGGAAAAACACCAATTCAAAGAAAATCCTTCCTCTGGAGTTTAATGTGGCCTGAGTTGAAACTGAGCCGCAGGAATCCAGCAGCAGATCGGTGATCGGTTAGTCTTTGAAAAAGTCTCTCATCTCACAGCACTTTAATGAAACACAATCGTATGGAAAAAGAAGTAGGGCAGAAGAACAGTAAGGGGGAGGTTAGAAGGCAGGTAAAACCATCATCAGACAAAACTACCTTTGACGCAAACAGAAATCCACTTCAAGTCAGACATCTGCAGGGAAATCTTTCAACTAGTTAAAGATATTGATCTAAAGCTCAGCAAAGGGGACGTTCTGCGTTAGAAAGGGGGCAGGAGACGACTTCTTATTGCATAGTAAACATACCACAATGATAGAAACTATTTCCCCTTTAAAATGAGAGAAAAAAAGTTTCCAGCCACAAAGGATTGAGTCGAAACAGCACAAAAGAGAAGCCGGGAGTCGATGCTTTTAGCACATGTGGCTGTTTAGAGCGAACCAAAGCATTTTATTAGCAGACCACATGAAGCGGGCATATTTGCTAACTCAGGGGTCCGACCCCTCCTCCACTGCCTTCCACCATCCACTGCGGAGCAGCCCTGTTAAACTCGTTAGAGGGGAGATATTACAACGCTGCTGCTCCCATGACATCATCATGTGCTGCTGTTGGTCCTCTGGGACGGGTGCGTGCTGTGTCTGAGAGGAGGGGGGGGGCCTTACCATGCAGAAGCAGAGACACATCCATTTGCAGCAGAACATAACCGAGCTGATAGGAGCTCAGTCGTGACTCAGGAAAGCCAGAGAGATAGTGTGGAATGACAGAAAATGCTTGATCAGGTGAGATTTTTCAACCAGAGAACAATACTTAACAATCAGGTATGAGAACAATTGACTCATCTGATTCATCAAAGAGTTACAGAAACTTTAAACAACAGCAGACTGTTACAGATTTTAGCATAATCATTTTTTTTTTGGCTGATATTTTGATATCAACATTGGATTGGGACATCCTTACTACGCAGCAAACATGTAGAAGAGGCGAGCTGTTCAGGTAAACTGCTAGCTAAACGTTTGGACCTGCATGAAATTCCCAATGTGAGCAAGACAACAAAAAAATGACCAACCACCAGTGAGGTGGCAGAATCATACAGCGAGGAGGCTTTTCTTTTATGGACGGAATGATGGATGGACCTACATACAGGACAATCCTGGAAGAAGATCAGTTGGTCGACAATTTAACTCGACATTGAGTCAGAGGTTCACCTTCAAGCAGAACTAAACCCTGAAAAGTACGGCCACAGCTTAGATCAAAGCATATCTGTATGTTAGAATTGGCCTAGTCAAATCCCTTTTCTAAACGTCTTTGAGAATCTATAGAGACTTTTCTCCCTGTCTGAAACAAGAACATCCGGTCAGATAATTAAAAGAGGGCCTTCCATAGGCCACCAACACACGGCAAAGACACAGCTCCGTCCTCCTGATGAGTCCTGACGATATCCGAGGCCTTTGATGTACGTTTATCATCAAACAGTAGGCAGCAGGGGGGGGGGGGGAGGATCACTGGCTGATAAGCACTAAAACATGCTGCTCGTTCCCACAAACTAAAGGAAATCTGGAGCTATTAAGGGGTAGAATGGGGTGGGGTTCAGCAGGGTGAAAAACTTTTCCCTCTCACAGAAAACAACCTGAAATGTTGAGTCTACTTCTGGTTCTTTGCACGGCTGAACATAATAACAGGGATTTTTTTTTCTTTTGCGTGGCAGAGCAGTCAGACATGGCTGCTCTGCTTCAGTTAGGATGTATGCGGATGAAACTTCTTCAGGATTTCTCTCCGAAAAATGACCTGGATAGAAAAGTTATTCAACTATATTTCATTAAATTGTCTCACTGTAAAGTCCCACTCCTTAAAGGAGTAATCTGCATGTGAAACACATGAGCTAAGATGTTGTAATAGTGAGGTACAGTGCAGTCTATAATTATCTCATAGCTGAAACTCTGCAGCTGAATTCTTGTTGCAAAGAGTTTGATTCCTTGGATGCTAAAAAGTCATGGCTTACGTCCGAATAAGTATCAACATACGATTTACGCTTAAAGCTTTCTGGCTTTTTTTGGTACCTGACGTTCTATTAAACTTTTAAAAAAAATCTGAAAGTAGCGGACGGGGCGTGGCTGAGATGAACGAGGAGCCTGAAATGAGCAGTCAAGACAAATTGCCACGTTACATGATAAATAAACACACACCGGGTGTTGTCTCTGCATCAAAAGACACTTGAACTTTTTTTTTCCCTATTTCTGTCTGAGATTTGGGGGGGGGGGTGGGAATATCCTTAAATACAGGTTGATCATATGTCTCAAAATAACGTGGCTCCTCAAAGTGACATTTTTTTTTTTGCAAAGAGAAAAACGCTTCGAATCCCTGAAGCCCTTTGGGAAATAAAACAAAGATGTGTGTCACAAGTTAAGAGTGTGGTTTTGTCAGTGATTCAGGGACAATTTATTGAAATCACTCAATAAAACTCATGGTTTCAGTATGGTTGCTTATGGGCTTCCAGGCAGAGGGTTCTGTCTGAAGGCTGATGTCAAGCTGGCCAGTTTTAACTGTTCACAGCTGTAAATATTGTGACATCAACGCCCGAACAAATGACTGCAACCAACCAGTTTCTGCTCCAACTTTTTACAATAAAAAAATGCTTAGAAACTAGAACTAGAAATTAAATTAACATAAAAAAGCTTTTAACATGAGTATGGGTTTTCATTTCCTTTCATAATTTATGTTTCAAAAGTTTGAGGTGACAAAAATAAATACCAAAACTCATAATAAATGCAAGAACGCAAACCTCTTGACCTTACTGTATACCACACTGGTCTGAAGGTTGCAAGTGCAATTCTTGCAACATATTCTAGTGTTCAGACAGAAATGTATGTTGGTTATAACAGTCACTGACCACAGACGGGGGAAGCACAAAGCTAGGGATCTTCCTTAGACTCTGTTTCTACATAAATCACTAAGATCTGTGCTGGCTCTTTTTCTTAATATGACACCCTCAGTCTGTCATCCTGTGTTTTACTGTGTTAAAAGGTGAAAGAAGTGGCTTTTGTGTGTCTGTGTGTGGAGGGGGGGCGTGTTTGTGTGTGTTCATTATAAGAAAGCAGCAGCAGCCTGATGTGGAGAGAAGGAGGAGAAACGGGGAGGGGACAAAATGCTCGGGTGTGGGAGTTTTGGGGGAATTCAGAAAATGTTGCTTTCAAATGAGATGCTTCACCAATAAAACTAAACCAAACCAAAAGTCCTGATGTAGACTATTAGCTGTGGGATATATGTATAAAAAAAAACTTATATGCTTCTTATGAGGCTGCTTTTATAGTTTCAGTCAAACGCTCGATTTTCTGACTTTTTGGGGGAGACAAAAGGAGCCACCGGAAAGGAAAAAAAAGGAGGGGGCAGCAGGCGGGACACACACAAGTCTGTTCATTTAATGATGGATCAGAAAGACACTGGTGCATAAAAACAAACACATTTTGAACTAGTTAAAATCAGTAATAATTAGCTTTAAGTATACATCGTCCAGTCTGTGAGGGGCAGTTCGACAGATGTGGTATATATATATATATATATATATATATATATATACATATATGAAATGATTTAGGTAAACGATTGAGGTTGGGTTTATTTTTTCTGACTCACCAAGACAATTGCAAACTTCTCCTCCAACTCGGTGGGGTCTGGCATGGGCACCTTCAGAGGCATGATGTGATGCTTCATCTCCGACTGGCCATCAACACTCTCCACATTACCCATTTTCCCCCCAGAGATGTTTTTACCCTCCTGTCAACGTAAAACGTCCCAACTTCTCAGTTTTGTTGTTCTTTTTTTTATATCTTTCTGTTGGTAATAATCCACAGTGAGGCTAAATATTGCTCCAAAGTGCTCCAGCTTTCTTTACGGGTTATTCCTCATAATCCACCTTTTGTGACATTAAAAAACAAAAGTCTCGTGTCACAGTAAGTGCCATTTACCGTGTATCAAGCTGTTTTTTAAAATCAAAACTTCACACAAAAAGTCCTTTTTCTTTTCCAAAATAAAATAAAAGATCCAACCGGCCAATCCATAACTTCTAAATAAACACCTTCCTCAATCCGGTAGCTAAATTTCTTCCGTACTAACCGACAATAAGTTTTTTCAAGCTCCTGAACTTTTCTTGGCTACGCTGCGTTTCCATTCATTATTGTTGTGTGATCCTGATTAAGCTGTTTGCCGTCTCATCCACTCAGAGGGTCGGGTTTCTTATTTAGCCCCGCCCCATTGATGGCTAACCGCTGTTTCTATTGGCTTAGTAGATGTCAATCATTAAGCATTTATCTCCTCCCTTCACATCTGCAGCTACTTGAGCCCAGCCGCTAAAAGTGCAGCTGGATGTAAAAGATGAGGGTTTGCCAACCCTTTGCTGCCATCTCGTGGCAGGAGTATAATATGGCAACAAAACCGAACATAATTCTTATTTCTGGTTCCCTATAATCCTACAATTTTAAAATTAATATCATTATTTTTCATCAATTAAACCGAGGTGGGTAGTTACTAGTTACATTTACTTACATTTTCATTTATTCAGTACTGATTTCTCCGTTGTGAGAGCAATGATGTCCTATCTAATCTAATCTAAGTTACATTTACTTGAGTAACTTTAAAAAATATATTTTAGTAGTTTTACCTCACCATACTTTTTACTTGAGTTATACTTTTGTAAGAATATTGCTACTCTTACTTGAGTAAAATTTCTTCATCTATTTGGAGATCAGGTGAAAATAAAATAAATGGCAGATATTGTAGCTAGAGGTTTATTCTCTTATAGAATAAATGCATCATCTAGTGTAAAGACTTCTAAGCTTATGTAAAAAAAATATTTGGAAAACTATTCCTTGTGCTCGGATTTGCTATTTTGACGTCATGTTACAAATCAATTAGAAAAGTTTATTTCATATCTAGAATACAAAAACTTGCAGATAAATGTCTTTCTAATTGCATAATTTCTGAAAAATCTGGAAATGAGTAACCATATTACAAAGTATGCAAAAAGTAAGTACTTTCTTAAATGACTAACTTCTACTTTTATTCGAAGTAGTGCTAGTTGAACTTGAGTTAATTTTTCGGGTGATCTAGCCACATCTGCAATTAAATGCATTTTCAGCTTTCATTGATACCCAGAAACCATATTGTTTTCCAAAGTCATCTAGTAGAAAATATCCTCCAACTTGTTGTAATAATTTTTCAAAATATAAACCAAATAAACCCCCAACTTATTTTATAGTTTCAACAGAGTAACACATTATGCAAATATTATGTGTTTACTATGGATAAAAAAATGTGTTTAATATCTAAAGCTTTGTGTTTTTTTCTTTTCTGTGGTGTTTTATTTTTTTTGTTGTTGCTGGTTTACTCTAAGGATCTTTACTCTCATTTTCATTACTATGTTTTTGCATTTGTTTGTTATATGTGCAATAATGAGCCAGGGTCAACTTTATAAAACATGTTGAGTATTCAACATTACAATAAATAAATAACAGAATGCAGGAGAATTCGTTTGAATTATGATTGCAAACTTTATTCAACAAATTTAGCAGATACACAATGATATGTACCAAGTATGCTAAAGCACATTCCCAAAGTTCAAAATCTTCTGTCCAGCTCCATTAATTAACTCTTATGTCCCTTACTTAAGCAGCTTAAAAAACACATCAGTACAACAAACAATTAAGCACACAGAGAAGCGTTGGTTTCTGTAACACCAGCACTGTATAAAGGGTGGTCTTTCTAAAAGCACAGTGATTTAGACTCAGCTTACAGTATCACATCTCTGTTTAAAGGATCTTAAGGTTTGTAATAATCTGATATAGAAAAGTAACATTTAGAACATATAAAACTTCATCTTGAACACATAAACACTGACAAATTGTGCACAGTTTTGTAATACTTAAGGCAATAATATAATCATATATAAATAAAGTAATATTTGGAATTGCTTTAAGACTGTAAAATATAGCATTTAACAAAATCTCTCCAGTGAGTTGTATGTAAATCGTCAAAACACAGTTTCTTTCCAAAGTATAAGGCCTTTTTTTAAAAAAAAAAAAAAAAAACAAAGACAAAAAAAATTAGAAAGGACTTGTGCATGTCTTCTGTCACAAATATCACAGGGTTGTCGTGCAACATGGTTGCATTGTTATCAGATTTCTAACTGGTGAAAAGATCTTTTCATGTAGAAGAGACGATAAATTCAAGGCTGTGAGAATCATGAGCTACGTGTCTTTTTCTTCCAAGAAGTACTGCTGGATTGTGTTTCCATGAGGCACAAATGACTTTGTTTTTATGTTTCAGTGATGATGGGATATTTCATCTAAGCTGAATTACAAATGCATAAAATCACAGATCACAGAAGCGACACAAGGCTAATGTTCAGGAAATTGGATTCTTCTAGTTGCTCTCTGCTACCAGATCATACCTGAAACAAAAAAAGATGAGTTTAAATTCCAAATGAAGTGACATAACTTCTGCAACAATAGTTCTTAACTTAAATAATTCAGAAATTGTATGAAAGAATCTATTAAATGTGATTAATTAATTATCTTTATCTTATGAGTGATATATTTTGTTTATTAGCTTAATTTCTTTGAATCTTTACCACTGTGTGACACCAGCCTTGAGGTCGACTTGGTCCAGATCAAGCTGTAACTGAGCCAAACGAGAGGAAGCAAAATAATTGTGTTAAAATTAATATTGTACAACAAACACAACTTAAACTCATACCAAACTACAGCTCTGGGATGTTGAAAATTACCTTGCCAATGACCTCCTTCTCTCGGCTCATGAAGGAGCCGCTGTGCTTCACGGACAAATCCAGTTTTTTCTGCATGGACTCTTCCAGAGTAAAATCAAAGTCAAACCTGCAGGTTGAAGGAAAAAAAAATTAGAAAAGCAACTTCTTACTTTACCACTTAATTTTTTTGTTTATTTTACCTCTCATTGAACTCTGGATTGAGGTCTCTCTTCTTGGTGGTGGTTCTTCTTTTGGTTGTGGCCTTCTTGTCGGGCAGCAGGACAAAAGAAACATATGGGTCGGCGCCGTCCTTGGAGCAGGCTGCCAGGGCTCTGTACATGTAAAGGGATCCCATTGTTTTTTGCTACTAAATTTTCTGATTGGAAAATCTGATAAAAAAAAAGGTGATCAATCGATATAAAAACCTGCAGGAGTGAATGATGATGAAAAGCCTGTTTTCCTCTGCAGAGTAGCTGATGGTAAGCTTTACTTGTCCAGCTGAGTTTGCATTCTCAGTGACGCTAAAGACAAACAAAAACAAAAAAACACAAATCTTAGGTTTCTGCTGTAAGGTTTTTGTTTTTAGAAACAAATTCTCCCTTTGTTACTAAACAAAGGAAGCTATGGCAAGTACTGACCTTTGGATAAATAAGAAGAGAAAAACAGTTTGACCTACATGGAAAATCCAGTTCTGCGCTTCAGATCGAGATGCGAAGGATCCCACTTGGGCATGAACTGTTCTACACTGCCATCTCCACCTGCTCCAGGTGCACCGCGACACACGGCTAACTGACTGTCCAATATCTGTGAAAAACAAAAATTAATTCAAGCTTCAAAGTGTATTCATTTAAGCTCATTTAAATGAAACAAAATTAAAGTCATTATCATCCAGAAGCACTTTACACTACAAAAGTTTTAATTCAGCTTAATGGAATCCAATTCTTTCCAACCTAGAAACTTTTGAATATAGAGTCCAGGTTATTACAAACTTTCCCTCAATGCTAACTGGTAAATATTAAGAAAACATTAAAAAAATATATTGCCAACCTTCTCTTTAAGGAAGGGAAAAAAACAATGAGCTGACTTTTTCTTCACGACAGCAATTCTTCAGCGGTTCAGTAAACCTTAGAAACACAACAAAATAATTCTAGAAACTACACCATGTCCTGAGTCACACATGCAATTATACATATTTAAGTGACTTCCCATTGTTAATCAATAGCAGGCACTGTTCTTCTGAAAACTGCCCAACCCAGAGGAACCGACCAACCAGTTCATGACTGACGCTCAACCAGCATCTCATTCCTAAGGGCTAAAATGTAAACACCTGTAGCCGTGGAAGGGATCATAGCATCTGATTTAAACTGTTTTAAGATGTTAACTAATACTTTTCACAATCTACAGCATTTCTTAAGACATTAGTTGGAAGAAATTTGAACAAATATGGAAGACCTTGTTCAGATGAGCCTTTTGATATATTTTTTAAAAATTGGGGTCTAACTTAAATCATGAAATCAAACGGGTTCAGTTCCATGTTTCCAGTTGATTTTTCAATAGTTTGTTCGGACATTTAAGCATCAGAGCAGTAAAGAAAAATGCTCCTGTTGTACCTTGAGATTGACTCTCAGCAGTATCTGACTCTCTGGCAGCGCTCCATCCAGACTGAACCACTGGTCCCGCACTAAAGCCGGCTCAGTCAGCACCTCCTTCAGATGGACGGTCAGGGACCCCAGGGTCTGACCCCAGCTGTGGGAAAGCTTAGAGAAAAGGAAATAAAATAATTTGAACTTTTATAACATCTCAGTGAAATTTAGATAAAAAACAAAAGGATCTATCCGCCTTAAAGATGCTGTTCAGTTTATCGTTGTCTCTCACCTTTACTGTGAGCGTTTCATCTCTGGGGTCACGAACCAAAAAGTGAAACCCCTCATCCCATCGAGGTGATGTGGATCTCTCGCAAATCTTTGAGGAGAACCAAAAAACATTTTTACAACTTTTCACTTGGTTTTCTCGGTCAAACATGCTCAAAGTAAAGGTTATCCTACCTTGGTTTTGTATGAAACATTCTTAAGTGTAACCTCTACTCCAGCTTTCGGCTCTTTTCCATTCTTCTTTAGCTGAAACCCCACAAAAAAAATGTTCAAGCATCAAGGAAATTTGCAGCTGAATCTCAGAGGTTTGGGAAGCGTATTCAAGAAGAGCAGACCCCCAAAGACTCCCGTCTCACCGGCAGGCCGTGGGCTCGCTCCACATACACAAACAACAGAGCAGCTGATGGCACAACCTTGTTTTGGTACGACTGTTGGGACTGGTACTGTAATACCTGCAAGAAACAGGAAATAGATGCGAATGTGTGAGAGAAAATGTGTGATTAAAGCTCAGTTTGAACAAAGTAAAAATAGGGACACAAACACAGCCACTACTGTGAAGTACCTGAAAAACAGAAGTTCGCTCTCTACTTCTGTTTAAATCCTCTAAAGGATGATCTTTTGAAAGCATTCATCAAATTTCCTGTTGATAAAATGTTTTCTTTGCCATGGAAACCGAATAAATAAGCAAAGCATAGTGCTTTTGAGTATCTTATGAAAATGAGATAGTAAGCGTCTCACCTGATCCAGTCTTTGTAGGTCAGTCACTCTGGAAAGCCACTCCATCACCAGGTGAACGCGACCTGATTTTACATCATTTAGAGTGTACCACTAGAAGAAGATGGGCAGTAAAATGAGCTATAAATTGTATTTTTTGATTTTTAATTCATGAAATCAGTGATTGACCAACAAAAAGCAGCGTACATCCAGAACAGACATCTTCTTGGTAAAGCAGCTGAAGCTCAGTCAAATTGCATGAGAAGAGTTGGTCTATTTTCCAGTCTTTCCACAGATTCTCACCTGGATTAAGATCTGGATTTTAAATGGACCATTTTAACATATAAAAAAGAGCTTTCCTCTAACCCAATCCATTGTAGCACTAGCTGCACGGGAGTAGTGAGCTATTGCAGGGTATTGACGTCCTGGAAAAGGAACATCCCAACTTGTCACTCTGGGTTCATTTGTTAGATATTTACACCCACAATTCTTCTTAAAACACCCTATGTGACACCTTTAAGTTATTGGTGTCACATAGACACCAATAACTTAAAGATGTGTGATTGATATTATCAAGTTACACACAGCAACAGCATTTAGTTATTGTATTGAAGGTACTGATATTTATTGATACTCCAATGGAACCAAAAGTGAAGAAAATAGTCCAAATGTTACAATTGATTGAAATGCATGATGTTCAGTGTAAGTTTAGCTAAATAAACTGGAAACCATGTATTTTCCAGGGAGTAATGCACTACTCATCTAATAATCACTGGAGATCAGTAGCAGGGTGAAAAGTGCAACAATTCAATAAGTAAATAGTTACTATACTTATACTTACAATACTTATGCATCATTTATTTTTCAAAAATTAAAATATATACAGAATTTATTTCAAATAAACAAATATATGATAACTTATCTGCACCTCAGTTAAATATATATATATAAAGGTTGTCTTTAGTGAAACGCGACCAATCAGATGTCAGGGTTTCTATGGTGACAGACAAGGAACATGAAATAATTTATTAAACCATTAAATAATTACTTTTACTTTTTAAAATAAAATCTATATATTTAACTGAGGCCCATACTGTATAAGAGATTATCTATTTAATAAATAAATTATGTATTTATTTCCAGTTTTAAACAATCAATTAAATAATTAATTTGAATAATTATTTCAATAGCTATTTATTGATTGTATTGCTGCACTGATCACCCTCCATAGTGGTCTCCTACTGCTTCATCTTTGGTTAATGTTTTGCTATTTAAGGCTTCTCATGACTCCATAGGTGTACAGCTGTACTGTTGGGAGGATAGACTGTGAGATTTTCAAAGGTTGTTATACTGTTTTGGATTGATTTTCTAACTCCTCTTGAAACTTCTGAACAGTTTATCCCTGATCTTTTTGAAGTTTGTTCATGCTCAGCTTTTCTTTAACAAACCTTGAAGAACATTTCGGTGAGAAAATGATTGGTTTCTACAGGATACTATCATGAGGTATCACAGTTAGAGGGGAAATGCAGTTTTTCGTTGTTGTTTTATTGTTGGCTTGTTTCAGAATAACAAGCAACTTTTTGTTGGTCTGTCACCTAAAACCCTAATAAGATACATTGAAACTTGTGTAAAATGCTGAATGAGCTATAAGTACTACGTAGTAAACATAAATACTGATGTCTCAGGTTAAGTTCACACACCGTATCAATGAACTGGGCGCTGATGATGTCTCTTAGGTTAAGTTTAAACCTGCAAACAAAGGATCTAATCAAAATCGTATTCTGAATTTCAGAACAGTGAGTTAAAAACATCACAGTAAACCAGGTGAGTTTACCTTCCAAGGAAGTCATCCTGATCAATGTCTTTATCAAACAGCTCAAACTGGACCTCCTGACCTGGAAGCTGCGTCAAAATCACCTAAACGCACAAAAATAAAACACTGATTGATGATTCCATGTAAAATATAAAGTAAATCATTTAGCAAGCAAGATAAATGAACACACCTCATAAAGTTCATTCCAGATAGGATTGAGGTTCTCCTTGATGGTGTGGCTGCGGAAAGTTATACCCGCGACACGAATCTTGACGTAGGGGTCACTCTTGCCTTTCACCATGCCCCCCATGAAGTTGTCCTTGGCTATCAGGTTTTGGGCCTCCACCAGATGGATTCGTAACACTCCCTGCACAGATCAGAGCGACATAAGCATTATTAACTCAGTCTGTTAAAGCTTTAAACGTCTGCACTTGCTCATATGGAGAAAAAAGTATCTTCTTACCTCAGTTGCGAAGTCGGGGTCAGGGGTGGTGTTCTGTGGTCGTGATGGATGAGGTTTATTCAGCCCTCCAGGTCCTGTGGAGTTCTGGTTTGAAATAGTTTCTTCCTGCCCCAATCCTGATCCTGATCCTGAAGGAGGTGGAGACGGACTTGTGGGAGACGCCTCATCGCTTAGCCACAAAATCTATCAGGAAACAGACACAGGCTTGTTGGAGCTAAAGAATTAAATAAAAAAAAATAATGGTACGATTATGTATTTATGCCCAACAGCTTTTTAAAAACACAGATGGTGAATTAAACATTTATATTTTGGTTTAAGTCTTCCTGTTAAATTTGCCTTCATGTGTGCTTTTAAATATAGCGATATAGGCAGGAAAAAAGGAGTCTTTGCATAAAATACTAACCCTCAACACAATTTTGGCATAAAGGCGGCTGGCTGAACCCGAATTCTCCAGCTGGAACCACTGGTCCAAGGTGAGCTCATGGCTCTCCAGAATACGGCTCAGAGGAATAGTCAAGCTGCCTAATGAAGAGGAGCGGTCATCGTCCTTCACCTGATGAAAACACATCAATAGAAAGCAATTTATTAGAGCTTAAAAGAAATGAGCGCAGTTAATAGATCAGAATTCACAGGAAGCAGAATATATATGTTTATAAAAATGACTTACCTGAATGTCAATATCTTGTTTGCGAGGATCCTGAATGAAGAAAGTGAAAGCATCCTCCCAAACAGGGCTGTTGGTGCCGTAACAGATCTGCCGACCCATAAAGGAAATATTCATCAGACTCGAAATTTGCCTCGATGAAAAAAAAAAAAGTAAAAATGCAAAACAAAATATTTCAGCTGCATGAATTTTACAGTTTTTGTCAAATTACAAGGACAGATTCCAAATGTGAAGGTGAACAACCACCACAGTATCAAGTCAGCAGCTTCCATCATGATCGTCTTCTTATTTAGCTGCATTACTTTCCCCACCAACTCAAAAAGCTTCACTGTCGCTGTTAAAAAAACACCCCCACAGCATAATGCTGCCACCACCCTTTTTTGGGATTATGTGCAGTGATGAGTAACTGACCTTTCACCACGTTCTGTTGATCTATCACTTCACATTGTAACAAAATACATTGATGATTGTGACATTAGAGGGAAAAATACCCAAAAAAGGATTTGATCTTAGATAATGTTGACCAGTTTAAATAACCCTTAACTGAGAACTTTTCAAGTTCAAGAACTATTTATATGTCAAAATCAGGTGTCATTCAATGGGTTTTAATTTCTAATCATGTTTTCACCACTTCCTTGTTTTTATTTATCTGTTTTTGGCTGCATTGAAGGTCCTCTATCATTTGATAGATAAGATTCATTTGCCTTATAATTAGTCTTTTCATTTATTCCATTTGGTCTTTGTTTGTGGAATTATCCTGTTCTTATCCCTTTTATACCTTTTTGTTTGTTTCCCATCTCTGTGCCTTTGTGTGATCTCTCTGCTTCCCCAATTATTCACTCTTCTCCCTTCCATCGTTGCTCTCAGCTCTTCCTCATTTCTACTCACTTCCACCTGTTGTCTTGCCTTTCTCCACGCTTCCCACTGTATTTTATCTGTCTGGCTGCTACTAACTCTTTGCTGGTTTTCCCTTTACCTCAATGGACTCCATTCTAACCCTAACCTATATTTCTGGTATTTATTATCAAGTGTTCTTTATCACTCAACTGCTGGTTAAAATTACTTTTAGGCCCTTAAACTGTACATCTAACCTGTTATGTCTAGACTGGGCAAACACTCACATAAAGCAGGTCACCAACCCTTACATGCATCCCCACAGCATGATTCTGCCACAGCCATGTTTTCCCTGAAGGAATTAAGATTTGACAGTTTTAGCCTCATCTAATCAGAGCATCTTCTTCCTTCTGCTTCCTGTTGTTTTTAAAATGTTTTAAAGAAAAGTGCAAACAGGATGTCTTATGACCTTCTCTTACAAAGGCTTTCTTCATGCCACCCTTTAACAAAGGTCAGATTTGAGACCTTTTTTTTTTTCGAGCTCCTCTAGAGTCACCCGGCTTCTTCTCTGGTTAATGCGGTCTTTGTCTGTCCAGTGAGTTTAGACAGCAGTTATGTTATAATTTCTAAAGGCAATCTAAAGGTAACTGCTGGCACTGGGTTTTATTTAGGGGTATCGGATATAACAGGGGTCTGAAAACAAGTGCTCCCCTTAGTTTTCATACTTTTATATAAAAAGAAAAAAAAACAAAAAGCTGAATGTTTTTCTTCTCTTTCACAGTTACTCACTACTATTCATTTCTTTTATATAAAATCCCAAAATAAAAGAATGAAGCTTGTTGTGACGAAATGTAAAACCGTTATGAACGGTATGAAATCCTTTGTAAGGGGCTTTGATTTTTAAAACTTTACCTTGCTTTCTTTAGTAGCATCTTGAACTGAAATCTGCACCATTGGGCTTGGATCCTTGTTTCCTTTCCTCAGCTGTAACATTGGGAAAGTATCAGAGTTTGTGAAATGACAGAGATTCAGTTTATCACAAAATGAATGAAGTAGAGACAGGGAGGGCTCACAGGCAGCTCATAGGCTTGGTCAAGATAGACGGCGAGGATGGCAGCAGACGGAGGATCCACTGACTTTCCTGTTAAATTCTGATTCTTTTGAACCACCTTGGGTGGAGAGGGGGGGTAACAAAACAGGAGATTTTTAGTCCATCATGCACTCAGTTTAAAAATAAAATAACAGTAATGCACGAAGCCTCACATCACTCAGTCTGTCAGCAGAGGACAGTAGAGAGAGCCACTCCAGCCGCAGGTGGATGCTGCCGGAAGAGACGTCCCTCAAATTAAACCACTGCAAACAAGAGTCAGAAGGTTCATTAAAAACACGTCGCTTCCAGGAGGCCTTTTTTGTATCCCCTAGAAAGCCAGAAGGTGGTGAGATCACAAGGATGCATGTGGCATCTCTGCTGTCACATGATAGTAGGATCACTGCAGTCTGACTCAGATATTTTTTTAAGATTAAGACAATACATTAACTGTATTCTGATTCTGATTTGTTCCTAAAAGTATATATGCTTACATCATCTACAATCCTGGCCTTTTTCACAATATCCAGGTCAATCTTGGCCCTAGGAGAAAGACGAAAGAAGCAATATAACAGAAGTACAGCGTAATTCAAATTAAAAATACTTCTTTTTTAGGACAAGCATAGTCTTTTTAAGTAAAAGCATTAATGGAAATGATATGAGAGGCACACGAAAAAGAAACTAAGAGAAAATGAGTGAGAATGAGTGAGCTACCTCCCCAGGAAGTCATCCTGGTCTGGGTCTTTGTCAAACACTTCCACTTCCAACTCCTGACCAGGTACTTCATGGACAATAACCTGATGCACATGTGCATTCACACAAACACACACACAGGTACACCGAAGCACAAGCATCAAACCAATAACAAGAACACAGATATAGAAAAAGTTGCAAATGGCATAAAAAAGACATCCAATATGAGGATAATCACAATGACAAGAAAGCTTCACAGTTTTTGCATAAGCAACACAGTAATTCAGTAGATAGATTTTAGAACGTGTCCCTGAACAAGCAGCTTCTTATCTCACAAACAGCCGCTTCCTGTTACCAAACGAGGAGATTAAAATCTCCACAGAGGTGTTTATCTCTGTGACAACAAGAGTATTATTCACCATCAAAGACTTGGGTTCAAGCCTGACAAAACAGGGACACCAACATGAAGCCAGAATTGTTGGCACACAAACAAGGAGGAGGATCTGGACTCATTATATGAAAGCAAACCTGTCTGACTCCTGCCATTGTTTTTATAGTCCAGCTTCAGGTGCATTTCCTTTACCTCGTACATTTCCCTCCACTGCGGGTTCAGGTTGCTATCCACGTGGTGAGAGGTAAAGATCTGGGTTCCTACGCGCAGCACGGCGTACGGGTCAGACTTCCCGTCGATCAGCCCCTTGATGACAGTGTCCTTGGCTGTAAGGTCCTCAGCTTCCAGCAGGTGGATACGAACAACACCCTAACATAGGAAATAATGTTGGGGGAATAAAAGCAGCAGAGGTTTCTGGAGAATGAACTCACAGTTTAATGAGAGATTTTTACCCTTGGGAGCGGGGAGCGAAGCTGCGCCACATGCAGGTCTGCCACCAAGGGAACCGTGAGACGGTTAGGGAGCACCAGGTGGGAAGCTATTGCATCCATTATCATTGTGTCTGACATGGCACTGCAAGTGAAAGCAAACATGACTTTGCTGACAGGGGTTGTAAAAGAGCTGCTAAATCAGCTCCTTAAATCAACAGTATGCAGAGCAGGCTGAAGCTTGAACGGGGTCCTAACTGGTGGCCCGGGTCCAGCTGAGCCCACCATTACCCACAGAGCCAGTAACCTGCTGGCTCCAATAGTATCTATTCCAGATCAATTTAGATTCTGCAATTAACCCAACTTGTTATGGTTTTGTACTTTTATATTACAGGAATATAATTGGGAATAAAATGTTTACTTCAAACATTTAATTGTTAGATAAACTTGGAAATTCAACAAAGCTTTTCTGAGCTCAGAATGTGATGTAAGGTGATAACAATCATATTTCAAATCCCATCATTTCTGTTTGTTTTTGAGGTAAAGGTTAATTTTAAAAAATCAGATATGTTTTTTAAGTATCTGATTTTTTTTATACTATAAAATACTAAAATGATTCAAAGCAGTTTATTCAGCAGATAAAAGTTGCATGAAATATTTAACGAGCAACAACATCTGCTGATTAATTTATCCGTCTATTTATTGTCTGTACCTCCTGATCCCTGTAGGGTCGAGGGAGAAATAGTGTTTATGGAGCTTTAATTAAAGTCAAGCTTAGGCTTAAGCTTATGTTACCAGCAACTTTGTAAAACTCATGCTAACAAATAAGCAAAGTTATTGTAATCGTCTTTTTCTCTCTTCCGTGGTGCAATACTCAGCATTTTTTTTCTACTTGCTCTTTCCTTGTTTTTCCATTTATAATTTATGCATTTCTGCTGATAGTAGACGGCACAATCAAACCTAAAAGAAAGATCAAATACGAAATGACTAAAAGTAAAAGACAGGAAATGGTGACATGGCAAGATGAAGGACACCGAGGCTGTGGTGGCGTTCAGTTTAAAAGTAAAGCAGAATCAGCTCACATGTGTTTGATAGACAGCAACAAAGGAATCTACGAACAATCTATGCTGAGTGCAGCAGAAATGTATAAAACAGAAATAACTTTCAATGGTACGAAGAACTGGGTTATTATTAATGGCTCTAATTTCTAGTTTTCAGATTTGAAGTATCTAGAATTTATATTTTTTTCATGTTTAAATTTTTGAGATGAGATTGTTGTGAATTGGTGCTATATAAATAAACTGAATTGAATTTCATAATTTAGTTTCTTGTATCTCAGATATATTTTTATAACTAAGATTATTTGTATTTGTGAAGTGGCAACCACTAAACTTAATAACAGATGTCATTTTTCTATTTCTCCTACATGATTTCTGGAAGTAAAGTGGGAGAAGTATGTCACCTATTTAGACAGAGAGTGACTCATGGGGGACTTTTGAATAACTTCTGGACAACGTAGGAGGGATTCAAAGAAAGTTTTGAACAAACTTCACTGTCTCCGTTCTGAGACTATAGATGTTTATTCTTTTTTGATTGAACTAGTCAACAAGAATAAAACGGTCAGCTGATGGATCTTAAGCTATTTTGTTATCCTCAGTTTTTCAAGTGGGCGGAAAGTTATTACATTCAAGTCTTAGTCTAAGTTTGGAAAACTCACTTAAGACCAGGAATATCCAACAGATTAGTAAGTCCAGTCCAGTTGATGTCCAGTTTCTACAAATAGCATTCAGATGAGAAAAGTGTGAAGAAATTTAAATAAATGTTTTATTTAGATATGAAAGCAGGGAAAATTTTAAGCACTCACAGGCCTGCGAATAAAGAACATGGTGACGGCTCCGACAAGCGGCACATCTCCGATCAAAGGCTCCAGGATCACACGCAGCTTTCCGTGAAGCTACAGGAGAAAGTTCAACCAAGACCTGGCTTTAACATTCAGTAATCATCTCCATTTTGGACAAAATAATAATAAAAACTGTTGTACCTGGACTCCTTTCACGCCGGCTTTGCAGAAATACTTTTTGATCTCAACATTTATCTCCACATCACCGGCGTAGCTGTAAAACAAAATGTTGAACCAAGAGAAGCAGCCCACAGCTGTTATGATAGAGGTGTTTTCCTTTGTGGTGAGTAAACAAAGTTCTGCTGTTCTTGTTGGTAAAGAGGTTTAGATCTTAACAAGAAAACCTGGAGCCGTGCTTAAAATGACAGCTTAAGAAATATATTGCATTACCTGAGGTACAAATCCAACATGACTTGTCTTTTATCCTGTTCTGTGTGTGCCTTTATACCAACCAGCTTCAGCGCCTGTAAATACAAAACCTGCTTTTACAAGAAGTACAACTGCAAGACATTTTTTATAGAGAAAATTATTCATTTTCATTTATCTATTGAATATTAGTTAAAACAAAAAAAAAGACTTTATAAGCTGTGGATTAATGAATTTCTAAACTGCGTTTATGGGAATTTGGGAATAAACTAGTATTTATTTTTTTATTTTTTATACAAACAAATAAACAGAAACCTTTTGTAAAAGCTGGTGAAGACGTTTTATGCAGAGGGATAGAAAAAGCTCCGATAGAACTAGAAAGAAATACCTTTTTGTATGTGTGAAGCTTTTTAGAAAAGTGTGTCAGAGCTTTTTTATAATGTGTATATAAAACCTATTTCTGAATAATGTCTCTGGTGGCTCCTAAATGTAAATGTCCATTTATAAAAAATGCAAAATATAGTAACCATGCGCTGCCATTATAATCATTTTTAGTCTTACATAAATGCCAAAATAACATCCTGAGTATGCAGGATTCTAAACCCAAACGTCAAAGATGACCAAATAGTGTCAAATTTAGAGTAAAGTGACTGTTGCACATTTACAACAAATTTAAAGTTTTAGAGAGACACTGTTTAAAGTTTTACATTTCTGATGATTTGTAAACTGAGGGCTTTCCCCTTTATGCCTGTCCTAAAATCTGGTCCAGTTAGAGATATATTGATGGATTTTTATTCAGCACTATAGGTCACCTTTTCTCCCAGGTTGACCTTAGTGAAGCTGAGGGTCTGCAGATGAATGTTGGAAGCTCGGATGGCTGGAGCGATGGTTTCCACCAGCAGTTTCTCCAGGTATTGGCCAACGAAGGGCCAGGCCTGCTGCAGGATCTACGCGACAGAGCATATTAAAAACAATCTATATACTGTAATAACGATGTCAAGAAAATAAATTAATGCCCCACAAGATACTTTTTTTTCTAAAATTCCTCATAGACTCATTACTAAATTCATTATATCCTTACACAATGACATCACACTCATTTCTTGTAAACCATCCCAGATGTCTGACCTTGTGTTTACAGGTAGAAATGATCTCTTGGGTGACACAACGGGGAAGCCTGAAGTAGTTCATCAGACTGGCTGAAAAATGAGTCCTATCATCTAGCTGTCCTACAAGCAGGGCGTCTGTCACAGACTCCATTACAATTTCCCCTCTAGATCAGCACTCTGGTCATTAGTATTCATACTCATGCTCCCCTGTGCTGATGTGAAGTGACTTTACTGACAGAGACAAAGAAGTTGTGATATTATCTGGAAACTCTTCCTGCCTCTTAATTTCACTCAGATAAGCTGCTGCAGCAGCAGGGTCACTTATGGTCCACCAATGTGTACTTACTAATAAATAGGAGACCTTACTGCTGGTGCTGTTAGGAGTTACTAAAGTACATCAGGATTGTTTCCTGGATGGATGGAGGATGCACAGCTGTGTGCAAACAAATCAGAAATACCTTATTGAGCCACTCCACTTTTTCCACATCTGGGAAATTGATCTGTGGATGAAAAGCAGGAAAAAATAAGGTAAAAGACAGAGCCTTGGAAAGGAATTGACATATGTTTGCACTTTGTTATGTTAAAAACATAAACTTTTATGTATTTCCAAATGATTTTATCAGATAGCCGTTACAAAGTAGAGCAACGTGGAAGAAAAGCAATGGTTCTCAAACTATTAACAATCTCAAAGTGCTACATACTTTGCTTTTATTACCCCCTCAAACAATATTTACTTAAAGCGCCTTACAGATGTGTTTTCTCTACAAGCTTTGCATATTTAAAAACACAAAGAGTAGCCAACTGTTCTGAATGCACACCGACTGTCAACTGCAAGGTCCCAATTAGGTTTCCAGTCTGGGCTCTGAATAGGCTGTTTAAACACATGAATTTGCTTTGATCCACAAACTCTTAATGTAGGTCTGTTGAAGATTGCAGGGTTTTGTCCATTTTTGCTGCTATCGGATTATCTGTCAATGTTGGTCTGTATTTTGCTCTATTCATCTCCCCATCAACCAGCTCCCCTGTCCCTGTGGAAGAAAAGTCTACCAACAGCATGATGCTGCCCCCACCGTGTTTCCCTCTAGGGATCGTGTGTGTGAAGTGATGTTAATTTTTCTTTTCAATAAAACTTTAAAGTTTTTGCATTTTTCTCTTCT